>JAOXJP010217995.1:0-56734 GCA_025762735.1 Platanus orientalis
CACTAAGTGACTCTAACTAAGGTGAATATAAAAGACTAATCAAGAAACCTTAGGAAACTTATCAGCCCTACTCCCGCTCCGCTATAGGTAACACTATAGTGTATGACGGAGCCCTATGGTCTATGATAAGTTTATGAAAAATTGATTTACTTATTAAAAGAATTTTCATTGCATAATTAATTAAAAATTAAGTAAATCATAAAGAGGGTGAATAAATCATTTAAAAGAATTTTAAATAAGTCTATAGATCCTATTCACCCCCCTCTAGGATCCATTTCAAGTATTTTCACAAGCTGCTAAGCAATGTAACTTATAAGTAAAGAAGTTTCTAACATAACCCAAGTAGAGATTTAACTATAAAGAAGAGGTTTGCAGTTTTTCACTCTACACTTTACAAATTTTACATAAACTAGCATACCCTTCACAAGATTTTACTATAGAATCAATATGGAATTCATTGTTCAAACCATCGTGGTTTGCTTCCTATTTATAGAGGAGCAAAACCATGCTTAAAAGACTCCCAATGGCTCTTTTCCAATGGTAAAAAATAGAGCTATTGTGGAAAATTGCAAATCTAGAAATTTTCAAATTTGGTAGTAAAGATCAATCATCCCATTGGGGATCGATGTTGATCAAGATTGATCCCCAATGGAAAGATTAATCTTGACACTGATCCTGATTTTTAGATAGTTCTTGTCGAGCCGATCATTTTTAGTACTTACGGGTCACGACTGGACATCGGAATCAAAAGTTATGGCCATTTTAAGTATATGAGCCATTTTTACTTTTTAGCACTTTTTTTTTTTCATTTTTCATATTTTTCTCTAAATCTAGTGTTCATGATCTATGCATGATCGATCTTGACTTAGATCTTGTCTCACTAGTTTTCCAAGATCTATGCATGATCAATCTTGACTTGGATCTTGGGTTTCAACATTTTTTAGTTCACTTAATTTTTTCCATTTTGGTTCATTATTGGTTCAATCTTTATAAAGCCTTTTCTAGGGTTTAGGTAGGTAATTTCTAATTCATAATAGTTCCATGAAGTTAGGTCCAACCCAGAAGCCCACTTACCAACATTACCTTTGGATTTGACTATGTGGCCCATTTTTGGCTTCTTCAGATGACATGATTAGAGCTTGAGGGCTTGAGACATCTTCAATTCTTCTTAGTGTAGCTTGAGTCTCAAGTGCTTGTGGTCTTCCCAGCTTTAATATAAGTTTTCTTGATGCTTCAACCAGACAAGATTTACATGACACATTATGTTTTACATATCTAAATTACAGTCATGTAAGACTTATAATAGGCCATACTACATACATGTACTTCTGAGTTTTGGACTGGGATTGACAATACACAATTTACACTAACATATTCATTCATGTTTCTTTATATATTTTGTATAAATTCTTATGAGCCATGGACTCACCCATCCATAACATTTTTTAGATTTAGATTGAAGAGCGGTAGCCAAGAGCACATATATGGCGTGACACTAGCTAACATTGTGCAAGTTTAGATTGCTTGTTTGAGATTGGACACTTAGAGATAGATGGCCATTTATGTTAGTAGAGACTTTGTTATTTGAAGACATATTTGAGACGATTATGGGATGTAATAGTTTAGTTGAAGTAAACTTTGATTATGATATGTGGAATTAGCACTTTGATATGAATGATGGATAGTTATCCTTGATTTAAATTTTAGAACGTGGGTCATATGGATTAGATTTGATTCATGATTCAAATTTGTAGCATGTGAGAACACTTGTAATGGATATCTATAATTTTAAAGTTATAATGTAATTTGTTAATTTCATTCCAGGTGATAGGCTATACGTGCCATGTATAATGAGTGAGCCTTTGAGTGTCAAATGTGGAGACCATTACCATGATAAGGAAGAGGTTCAAGTGCTACAAGTGAATGCATATTAAGCGAAGAACCCAAGAAATGCCAAAGAAACGTGTCAAGTCACCATCTTTGAGCCCGAAAGGTAAAGCAGGTATAAAACCAAATAGATGTTGTGTGGCTACTCTAAGAGACTCCCAAAGACCAAGGTTTGATCCTAGAAAGGCCTAAACACCAATGTATGTCTCTAGGTGCAATTGCTCAAAAAAAAAAAAAACCCAAGTAAAAAATGAACTGATAAGTAAGTATAGACATCTTAACTTAAAATGGCCATAACTTTTGATCCCTACGATCGCTCGGAACCCACAAGTTTGGCTCAACAAGCTATTTTTGAATATCAAATCATAAATTGTGACCAATCACAAGTTTTATGAATGATCAAAGTCGTGACCGATCACGAGGTTTGTGATCAATCATGAACATACCTAAATTTTAACAGCTAGTTTTTGTACTGTTGGAGGCCACAGGGAGCCTTGTCTTGACCCTATAAGAAGATAATTGGTCCCAAATGATGGACCAATACCTCCCACACATATTAGAAACATTATTAAGCATTCCTTTTAGGGAAATCACTTGAAATCCTCTACAAGAGGTGTTCTTAAGAAAATAGGTAAATCTACCTAAAGGGAGGAGAGAACAAGTCTTGAGAAGCTAAAGATTGGAAAATCTATCTACCAAGACTTGAAAACAAACCCTTAGAGCATTCAAAGAGCCTTATAGAGCAAGAGCCCAACTTGAAAAATCTTATAGAGAGCTCCCTACACCGGGTGTGAAGACTATACTCACATTTGCCTATTGAGAGGCTGAGCATCACAACCAAACAACATTCAATCTATCACTTGAGTATGTCCATCGGAGCCACCGGATGTGGAAGCTTACACCAGAGCCACCGGAAGCATAGTTGGGAGTTCACCGGAGACACTGAACTCAGGAACACTTATTAGAGACACCAAGTGCGGAGTTACCTCTACCAGAGCCATTAGAGGTAAGGTTTTGTTGATGTCATTTGTAATAGTTAGGAGTTAACTATTAATAAAATCAACACGCCCTAGAGTAGGCATTGGAAAGAGGATGTAAGCCGGTGTGTTGAACCACTATAAACACTTATGTCTTTGTGGTTGTATGCTTTGTGTGTTTATGTTTTAATTTCCATACATTGTTCATCACATAAGCACATTGATTACACTTGAAAATTGAACACTTAAGCATATTACTCATTAGTCTAAGTGTTTTTGCAAATCAACCACCTTTAATCACCATGCCTAATCAAGATAATACTTGTACTTAGTGATCAATCATTATGGGATAATTGGATCAAATTATATTTATTTAATTGATCAAGTAATTGAACTAAAAAGACACATGCATATTTAAATATCTTGTAAATGCATATGTTGCAAATTCCATGAATAGAAAAATACATGGGTTGATAAACTAGGTTATGACATGTTAAAGCTATAGTCTAGGAGGTTCTTGCATCCACATGTGTATGAAGATCATCTTTGAAGACCAAGAAAGCTCCAAGGAAACAAAATAGGATAATGCGAGGACTATAGTGACATGTTCACATCATCCACATCCCTCCACATCCACAAAGGTAAGTGAGGGTAAGTTTTTACTTAAAGATCCTCAGGACCCCCATAGACCACCTGGTTTGAGATAGCCTTAAAGACAATCTGCATAAAACTAGGGATGATGGAGAGCTTCAGGCAATATTGGAGCACTCCGGAGGTGGTGGAGGGCTCCAAAATGGAGAGAAGTGCTCCAACCAAACTAGCAAATTAACTTGTTAGTTTGGACCGCTCCAACATGGTGGAGCACTCCAATCCTAAAATGAAACATTCCAAAAATTCTCTAGAATCCATTTCTGAGAGAATTTCTCTCAATGAAGCACTCCAAAATTTTCATACTTACAATCTCTACCAAAGTGGAATGCTATAACAATAATGGAGCACTCCAATCTGAGCAGAACAATTCAAATTTGAAATTAATGTCCCGGATTTGTTTCCCATCTTGGATGATTCTCATCCAAGGTTATGGTGAGCCATGATCCCTGTAAAAAAAAAAAAAAAAACATTTCTACTCTTCTAAAGCTAAGGGTTTAAAGGCTTTGTAAAAGGAAAATGAAAGAATGATTTGGGTAAGAAGAAGAGCTCTACAAGTTCTACACACTTTTACTCAAGCTTTCAAGCTTCCAAAGAAGAAGAAGAGAGTCGGTTCTAATTAGTATTGTGGTTAGCTTACTTATCTAGACTACTATTCTACTTGTGAATCTTTGGAGAACTCTTTCCATGTGATATTGCCCTTCTTGTGTTTCACTTATATTTGCCTCCACAGAGGCTTACTTGGTTGTATGATTACTTATGCATATTAGCCTTCTTTAGAGGCTTTCACACACACTCCCTTTGCTTTGGTAAAGACTATACTATTGGCATATTTGGCTATTAGAGTCACTCTCTATATTGGGACTTTGCATCCTTCGATTGACCATATTTGCATATTTGGCTATTGAGAGCCACATTATATATTGGGAGATCGATTCCCTTACTTGGACCCAATTATCATATTCAGTTGATTAAAAACCATTTTGGTATTTATATCTTATACCTTTGTATCAATGGTTAGAGATGCCGTGTGACGGATTGTAAGTCCTTAGCTTGGAGACAACCAAGGTTGTGCTTACCAGAAACACCAAACATATAATTTAAAGTTTTCTCATCCCTTGTTACCACTGTGATTGGTTAATAAAATTGAGTAGTTGAAAGTAGATATAGGGTCCTGTGTGGCCGAACCATAACAGATTCTTATGTTGTGGTATGTGAACTTTGTGTGATTGTCATTTACATTTTCATACTTGCAATTTTAATTGAGTTAAATTTAATTAAAATTAAATATTAATTATTAACTCACCTAAATTAAATTGGAATAAAAAGAATTGAAATTTTAATTATATCCTATTCACTCTCCTCTAAGATTAACATGCTTAGAATTTCATATCTTGTAGGATTATAAATTTGTAATTCATAGTTAATTGATCACTTTAGGATTTCACTCATAGCACTAAACTTAAGTGATCACATTGTAGGTTAATTGTGATTAAATTGAATTAATATAATTAGAAAAACAATTAATTGAAAAGAATTTCTTAAAAGTTTTAGAATCCTATTCACCCCCACCCCCTTAGGATCACATTGAATATAGAATTTCAGTAATCACAAGGAATTTCAAGTTGAATGAAACCGAGTTGACACACTTTACCAAAAAAGAAAAACAAAGTCTTGAGATACACTAATGTGGCCCCAAAATTATCAATTCTAAACTTTGATCCTGGTTTGTATGATCATCTCTAAACTTTTGAGACTTAAAGCTTTTGAGTTTCAATCTCCTCCATTTGAAATGGAGAGAAGTCCACCAGTACACACTATCTGATAGGGATATTTTGTTAAATACATGTGGGCTGTTGTCTTCCATGCATTTATTCAGCACCGTTCTCTATCACATGTCTATTAACCGAATTAACCCTTATCAGGAAGTGTGTAACAGTACATTGGAAATGTGGTTGGATTCTCTCCATTGACCATTTTAAATTTGGTTGGCATCTTTTTTTCTTTGCCAGATAAAATGAGTTTAGGGCTCCTCTTTCTGTTCTCTCCGAGGACTTGGACAAAAAGAGGAGAAGAGATTGAAATTCTCTACCACATTTCACAACTAGAGATCACAGCTGGGAGGAGCCTCATTTAACGGAAATTTAGTTGATTAATCACTTCCCCAGTCCCCATCCAGCCCCCACCTTCTTTATTATCACTAACCTGATCTGTCGTTGTCTTGCGAACTCTGTGGTACTTGACTTTCAGTGTCTGACGGACTGTTCTGATCCTCTGATTTACACCAGTAATCATCATCCCAAGGAATACCTAAATCAAATACACCAACTAATAAGATACTAAGTTTTGATGCCAAAGTTAATTAATACAACCACTATGACCTATTAGGATGGATTTTTTTGCCTTGAGAAGAAATGTTTTTAATGTAAGAGCGCCAATTACCTTTGTATTAATAGTTGTAATAGCATCAACAACAAACAAAAATCAACAATAGAAGTTGAAGCAGCACATACAGCAGTAGATGATAATTGCCAACATCTGCAGTGGGATGAATGTGCTCCAACCTATATTTGCACATGCGTAAATTGTTCCGCTTCGGAACGAAGAAGGTGATTCCGCTAAAAGATGAAGAGCTGTAAACCCCTTTTTATCCTGAGCCCAGGCAAGATACGGGTATCTGTTCATTACCTCAATCGCTAGATCTGTTTGGCACAATGTTAAGATTAGTTAAGCATTATCATTGGCACTATACACTTCTAAGATTGAATAAGGGTAGTTTTTTAAGCGAACCAAATGATCTGTGATAAAAATGCCTCGGTAGTGTATATAGTGAATTATAAACAGACGTGTTGTTTTTGGGGGGTAAAAGGATCCAAAAAAGGTATTCAGATGAAAAAGTAGGTGGTCAATAAAAGGCATCAAATTCAAAAATACATCATGTGTCTGTCAATGGGACACCTTTAGAGGTCTGTCTCAAACTGTCAATCAATGACACGCCTTTAAATGCCAGCTTGCTAAGTTGCTAAAGTCTGTGGGTGTCATTCCACGTACGTAGGCTGTCTTCACCTAAATTAACCACTAACATCTACCTATCAATTAAAAAGAAATTTGAATAAGGGAAGAAATATTCTGTCCAGGATTTTGTATGTTTTACCATGTCCTATACACAAAAATCGTTCATAGAGTTGACACTGGTTTTGTAAAACCAGTTAAGAGTTAAAATCTTAAAAATAAAAAGTGTTCAAATGAACATTTACTCCCTTTTAAAAGTGGCACCAAAATAAAAAAAAAGCCATCACATGTCAGCCTGTGATATAAGACATGATAAGAAGATACAAAATCGAGGACAGAACATTTGTTTTGATTGAATATACCAATCGATTTGTAGACATACCATAATGTTCCGCCGTCACAGCGGCATGAAGAATGGTGCTGTCATCATCTCTCTTCAATGCATCATTTCCTTGGGATTTTTGAATGAAAAAGTCAAAAATATCCTTCTGTCCATGTGCAGCAGCAAAATATATTGGTGTCTCTCCAAGTCGATTACGAGTATAGACTAGGTTTTGATCCTTGTTAACCATGAGCTCAGCGATATCTTTATAACCAAGCCGAGTAGCTTCATGGAGTGCTGTGTTTCCTTCCCGATTTTGTACCATTAGGCCATGCGTGCGCAGCGGCATGCTCAGAAGCTTGCATATAGCGCTGGTATTGTGATACAGAGTGAGTACATGAAGGATTGTGTTGCCGGAATTGTCTATCTGTGAGTCGGAATTTGTCTGGTACAACTCCTCCAGGGTATTGATCTCCCCTTTAACAGCGGCTTTGTAAGCGTTTCGGTAGCTTCCATCGGTCCAGTCAGTTGTATATTCAGCCACTGTGGGATGTGGAGTAGAACTCATTCTCTGTGTTATTGAACGTGTGGGAAAGCATAAATTAGGGTTGAAGATTCTTTAATGTTTTCCTTTTGCTTGGCAAGCAAAGATTGTATTTTTAAAAGGAGTTATGCTGCTGAATCAGCAGCCAGAAAGACTAAAATAAAGTGCTGCTAAAGCATCACGAATGCTCGGCTTATTCTTCTATCTTGTCTTGTGGTTGCTTGTGTGTGATTGTGTTCTTATTCATACTTTGCCATTTCATTCAGAAACATTTAGACCAACTTTTATAATAACTTATCCAGTTGCAATTGAACCATATTGAACATCACTACTACAAATTGCATCACTCTCTCTAACGCTCAAAACAAAAAGGGGACAATCTTGAGCTAAAATTTGCAAGATAATCTAAAGAATTTATATATCCTTTTCACACCCCCCCCCCCCTTTAAGATAAACCGGTATAGAATTGCAAAAGCTATTCACGGCAAAAGAGAAGCTTTTCACATCGTCATCTAAAGTTTCTTGTCCATCCCCTAGTGTCAAATGGTCCTATGGTATATCTTCCTCATAAGATTAATGGAAACTTCATCTTCATACATGTTGACATCCCACTGATCTAGTGGTAGGAACTATAATACACTCCTTAATACTGAGGATCTTGTATGTAGGCTTTTTGGTGCCTATAGAATCTATATGAAAGCATAGGCCATTAAGACATAGGGCATGTTGGCAGTGTAAGGTACCAATCAAATTCCTTCTTTGCAAGGGTGAGAGGGAATAACATGACTAACAAATTATGTGTTGTCCTCTCTACTCCACATTCTCATAGAAATCTTTCTGCATGGTGATATGAGCTTCATGCACCCTCATATATAGTAAATTGAGGGAGTTGATACCCGTCTAGAAATGGTGCAATGTAGATTTCTTCCTTGATGGGTTGGTGCATAGTCCTAAACGGCATATCATCCAAGGCTTATTGGATGATCTTATCTAGTATGTCATTGTATCCTTCATATGTCCGTGCATTTCTAGTTTGCATAGAGGGTCCATGTGCCATGTATCATATGCTTCTGTCCTGTAGTGCATGAATTCACGGACAAACATATCTATCATGATGTCCCAATCATCAATAGTCCTCTGAGGGAGATCTATATACTAGTTCATGGTGGGTCCACCTAAAGGGAGGTGAAACAATCTTAACAAGAGAGCTTTTCTAATACACCGTAGTGCATTACAAGGGTTAAAATGTAAACAATTATGTATAAGGGTAAAAATTTCTTTTAACATACTTTAGAGATGTCCATTGTGGTGTTAGGAACCTAAGAGAATAAGTCATAAGAGAAATGGAATGAATGGCTGAAGAAAAAAAGTATAAAATTTAAAATTTAAAAATTTCCTAGAAAAACTGGTCATGGTGACCTAATGATCAATCATAGCAAGCTAAGAAGGAGAAGCGGAAAAAAAATGAGAAATATGCAGTCTCTACCTGATCGGTCATCCTGACCTCATGACCAGTCATGCAACGCTCCTTAGCTAATAACACCCTTGTCTTATTGGTCATCTCGATTTCATGACTGGACATAGGACCAATGACTGCTCATCATGACGTCATGGCAGGTCATGACTTGAAGATGTTGGAAAATTTTGTGATTTTGCCATTTTTCTACCCAAAAATGTGTTAAACACATGAGAAAACATATAGGGACCTTAGATGAAGAAATGTATACCTAAAATACACTTCATTTGAATCTAAAATAATAATAAAAAATTAGGAGAGAAGAAAGAGGAATTTGGAAGAAAAGATGAAGAAGAACCCCAATTTGGTAAGTTTCAGTTTATCCATGGTGGATTGGGCAATGTTTTAGAAATTTTTATAAAAGTTCATGATTCTTATGGTAAATCATTATACATATTACAAAGATCTAAGATTTGGAGTTGATTTAGAGGAGAAACCAAGAAAGGAAATGAGATTTAAGTAGGAAATTGTGTTGTAAGTATATTTGCAAACTGTACATCTTCCCCGCCTCTTCTCAATTATCTCAGATTTGACATATCTATCATTTTCTATTGAAGTTTCATTGTTGAACTTATCATTTTTTTGAATATATAAAAGTTTTTTTATCTTATCTTCCATTCTATTGATAGATCCATGAAGTTTTCTTAGAATTATCATATTAGAATACATAATTGGCATGGGTCTATAATTGTTTTAACATGAATCTCTATGAATCGTCTATTATAGACTACAATGTGAAAGATTTATGCAAATCCCATTTGAATTCCATAAGAACATGTGGATCCTTTGAATTGACATGAAATTGAACATAAGAAAGTGATTATAATTGAATCCAAGTATGAATTAACCTTTGATTTCACATATGACCAATGATAAATGATCAATTGATTGAAAATATTGATTCCTTTGAGTAAATTGAAGAATACATGTGATTAAAGATCATTTTGAACTATGAATTTCTAAAAATCTTTCAATTTGATTGATGAAATATGATCTAAACAAACAACTTTTGAATCATTGGAATCTATAGAATCATCTCATGGCTTGAGACTTATGATTATTGATTGATTTATGACCAATATTAAGCTAGATTTGCTCAAATAGATCAAATCTAATCTGAATACTCTATTTTGATATGATTTGAGCATGACTAACTAAGAGAAATATAGAAAACTACTTAATTACTCATTGAATTGATTGAATGATCCTAAATCATACTCCATACATTGAAAAGAATCGAATTGTTATTGAATCTTAGGCTTTCTTCTTTATTTCACGAGAGTTTTCTTACTGGTCTATTGATATCATGTGATCCATTTCATATGAATATTTTACCTTTCGAACCTTATTAAATTATATGGCAACTTTCCTTGGGTCGCTACAATGGTAAATATATGGGACCTACCCTTGGGTCGCTACAACGGGTAGTACGGGACCTTCCATAAGGTCATTACAATGGAATATTATATAAGACCTGCCATTGGGTTCCTACAATGGTAAATTATATGGGACCTCTCATTGAGTCTCTACAATGAGAATTTGTTTATTGTATTTGACTCTTTGAACCTCTTTGAATATTGTTTTAGAACCTACCATTGAGTCACAATAATGGTAAATTGTTATTCCATTTGATTTATTGAATTCTTTGAACATTGTCTATTGAATCATCAAATCATTTGAACATTGTTTGTTGAATCATCGAATCATTTGAACATTATCTATTGAATCGTTGAATCATTTGAACATTGCTTTGGGTCTTTACCATTAAAGACATATTATGATAAATTGTGAACGTTACATTGAACTCATTGACACATCTAAGTGTATATGAATCAACTTATAACAAGTTATATGAAACCATATGAAAGATCGAATATAGTTATTGAATCATTGATTACTATCAAATTTAATCAGAAAATGTCATATTATTATCCTTATTGGAATGTTGACTCTTTATTTGGTTCATGATTTTTGACTTTTATTGTAATAATCATCCATGAACCGAAATTTTATTGTTAATATTTGTTGATCCTTAAGATATTGTTCATATTTAGAATACAAAATTCTCACATGCAAGCTATACTTTGATATAGTATATCATACCTTTTGGACTTATGTTTGATATGGTTTGCATGTATGCTTATTGAATCTGTCAAACTTACCAAAATTGAAAATCATTATTAGTTGAGAAGAACTAAACTAGAAAGAAATTGAACGGATTGAAAATAAGGAAAGGTAACAAGGAGAGTATCTATGATCATGAAGTGACACCTGACATGACACGTTATACATTTGAGATGCCAATGTACTCTTCATTATTTTAGTGAACGCATTGGATATTTGAGTATGATACATTGTAATTGATTTTTTGATTGTATTGGATATGAAATGAAATTTCTACCAATATTATATAGATGTGGACACAGAATGTGAAATGTATTTATTTCCGCTACACGTATGGTCAAATGGTTGAAAAGATATATATAAGAATGCATATGCTTCTACTACTAAAATGTTTTGTAAGAAAGATCCAATGGGATCCCAATAATTGATAAGTTAAATGAAAAAGGATAAAAAAGAATTATATGACCATGACATTGATATGACAAGTTATATGAAAAAGATTGTAATCAATGTCACTATCCGAATCTAGTTCATTGTCGAGTCTACATGGGGCCAGGTTCGGAGTGTGATAGCTTTCCTAAGCAATATGTCTCTACAAGAGATCAAGAATCTAAAGAGATGTCTTTGAGCATAATCGAATTTTCCTATGTAAAATTGTGAAATGATGGGACCTCGAACCCTTAGGGAAAGGCTCCTCATAAACCTAGTTGGCACATAAAAAACATCCATCTTGTAACCTTTCGATTAAATAGTTGAAGAATTCACACCTCTCCAGAGAGATTGGTAACGGGGTTAGTGTAGGCCACCATTCTGGTGGAAGCAATCAAGGATGAACACGATTAGTTATAAGTCCATTGATGAAATAATTGGTTTTATTTCTTTCCCTTGGGGAGCCTAAGATGCTAAAAACCACTAGTTCTTTTGATTTCTCTACATAATGGTTGCATTTCGTTCATTTATTGTGATCCAAGATGCATACCGCATTGATGTAACTAGGTCCTTTATGTCAACATGATAAAAAATTGAAGGTTAAATGTAGCACCGCTATAGGAAGGAATGTCTTCCTATTGTGGTAGATATCATCCTACACAGTAGGATGGGTCCCCAAAATTCTTTGTCCATAAAAGAGTTGGAGCTCAATTTTTCTCTCATGAACTCCTTGAGAGTGATTGGTAATCTGGGCGACTATTCTAGCAAGTCCATCGATCGTACCTTTGACTTAGCTTCCATTGCCTTTTACTTCTTGGACTTCTTTTGATGATGCCTTTTATCTTTTGCAGGGTGCATCTTAGTCAGTCAAATCACGTAGTTAGGTCTTGCTGCTTTTTGGATTTTAGGACGCATTTTTAGCCTGAAGGCATTTCTTTGTGGCTGCCTTAATTTAAAAATAGTTCCATCCACCATCATCTTCTAACTCCTCTTCAGTCTCATTGCCTAGGGATATATAATTAAGCTTCTAGATCATCAACTTCCCCTGCTATGAAGATGGAATTAGTGGATGTGGGCTCTTCAATATTGGTATTGATGACTATATTTCCCCCAGTGATCTAGGCTTCCAACTTCTTGTCTTTAAAGACAAAGCAATGCTTGATGTTGTCGTTGAGTAGGATGTAATACTTGCAATACTTTGGTTCATTGACCTTATCAACCTCCTCAGGTCACTTAGACTCTATGAGCACAGTGTCTCATGTTTCAACGGTCTGGTGGAATATACACTCTATTTCATGCTGAAGGAAGGAATATTTCTTTTCCTATTTGTCTTTCATGAAGAGCCTTTTAGGAGTTGTCTTGTCTTGTGAGGCTTCTATCTTCTTCTTGGTAGAAATTTTTGTTGTTGCTTCTTAGTTCCAACAACTGCAGCTCTGGCCTTGTTAGCAACTAACTTTTGCATTCTTTCCCACTTGATTTCTAAAAATTTCTTCTCAAGATGATGTACCTTAGCTATCAAATCATCAAACCCTGAAGAATTCTAGGGAAAAGTCTTGCCAAGAGCTTATATCACAAGTTGTTTATGCACATACGGATAAGTTCCTCTTGGGTGAACCACTGTTGATAGGGGAGGGTAAATTTCCTTTACCAATTGATATATTCCACCACCAGTTCTGTATCCCTTTTCTTTTTGTCGACCAACTCTGTGATGCCGATTTTCTTGTGTGTGCTCTAGAATTGGTTCATGAACTCTTTCCTCATAGTTTTCCAATCTAAAATGGATCCATCTTATAGATTTGAATATCAAAAAAAGGCAACCCTGCCAAGTGACTACACAAGTAACTTGAGAAGTAGTTCGCCGTGATGAGCGATAAAGCCAAGAAGCATGGGGAAATGGGTAAATTAGAAGTAGAACATTTGCTCCCAATTAAAAAACATATCATTGTGTCAGTCTATGGTGTTCAAGTCCCACATGGTCACACCATTTTTTGTCACGATAGATTTGCTTCTAGGTTCAAATCATCTCTAGCTAGGATGAAGGGAGAGATATCAAATGGATAAATTGGTAAATATATAACTAATTAACTATTATATACCCATGTATTTACCAAGACACCATTTTCCATGCATTGTGAAATGCAATGATTGATCAATATTGGGGACGATTAAAACATTTAAGAAAAATAGACTCATTGCAAAACATCTAAAGAGGTTCAGACATGCCCATTTTCTTCAACGTGTTGTCCCCTAGTATCCAAGACACCATCATAGACACCAATCCTGGACAGAACATTTGCTTCATTCTCTCGCAAGCCACTAGATCGTCTTCAGCAGATGCTAAAGCTGTCGTTGAACCTATCCTTATGTCAAGAATCATTGTAAAAAAATTCTATAAGCACAGCTTAGATTGACACATGATGTGCTTTTGAATTTGGTGCCTCTTTTTGGACACCTACTTTTTCAATGTGCACTTTTTGTACGTTTTTAACCCCACCAAACCACCAATCAGCTTATATATACTTTTCATCATAGAACATTTGTTTCCTATGTCATTAGTTCCATTAAGATAGAGTAGACCCATTGAGGGGATGGACTTTTGCTTTAGGCTGTTTAGAGGCAAAGGTGTGGGGAAGTGTGGCAAAGTGTATGGGTTTCCCACCTTTTCCCACAAATTTTCTTGTTTGTTATGGGGTAAAAGGTGGGAAAACTATTTAGCAAAACCGTCTTGAGAAACAAAACTTTTTCACCTTTTGCCAACAACCTTATAAACTATTTTGTTGCCTTTTTCTACCAAATGAAAGTAAAGTGTGGGGAAGTAAAGTGAAGTGTAACTTTTCTATACTTTGTTGCCTTTCTCTTGGAATCAGACATGCATTACCACAAAAAAATGATGGTGACTTTTCCATACTTTACCACCTATTTCCATTGTGGTTTTCCAATCTTTTCTATTGCAGGCAATTACCTCTAATCAGGCACAACCTTAGACTCATTCTTTTATATGTTTCTTTTGATTATTAAGCAATGATTAGAATAAAAAGAAAAGAGAGTTTTTTGTTGAATCAGTAGCCAAAAAAATAAAAATGTGGTACTAAAGCATAATGGTTGCTCAATTATTTTTTATATGCTAGCAAACAAATTCGTGTAGAGCATGGAAAAGTTATTATTGGAAGTTGAGGAATTATAGTTGGCAATATAATCATACAAACTGTCAGAACAAATTATACATAAGAGAATCAAAAGCAAAGACATAGTGTTCACGGAAAAAGAATAGGGTATATAAAAGAATAGGTAGTATTAAACATCCCACTAATATTTAGACAAATTCAACTAAAACACTTTGCCTCTGAAAATCTGTAAAAACTGGGATTTTTCTTCTATACATACATACATACATACATACTATATATATATATATATATATATATATATATATATAGCAACAACATTATATCAACAAACACATTGTGATAGCAAATTAGTAACTTCCATATTGGATATGTAACCCTCAAAGAAACTGATGTACAACCCGAAATACTCCCAACTCTGAAAACGACCAAAAGTTAAAGCATATAGGAAACAAATGGTTCATTATCACGTAGCCACAAATATCAGTAAAGGAGATTAAAATATCAAGTCGTTGATTTGTTTACATAACCCAATCTGAGTTAATTAAAAGGAAATCCAGTTGGCTCAGCAAAGTCTCTATTCAAGTTTGAATTTTATAAACAAAGTTAAAGACTTATAGCATTTGTAGGTAGTGTTCTAATAACACAGCTGCAAAACCCATGGTATGATAAAACTTATAAAGAGATATGAACAGATGCTTGACCGTCCACATAAAAAGCTTGTTTAGAATTAACAAATCATCATACTAATCAAAGGTTCAACCCCATATAACTGTGTGCAAACAAACAGAAAAAAAAAAAAAAAAAAAAAAAAAAGAAAAAAAAAAAAACCAAAGGTTTATTTTTTTATAATTAAAAAATCATCATACTAATCAAAGGTACAACCAAATATAACTGTTTTCAAAAAAAAATAAAAAAAAAAAAAAAAAAAAAAAAGAAAAAAAAAAGAAAAGAAAAGAAGCCTAAGGTTTCTTGTGTTCCCATAACATATGACCCATTGGCAAATCTATTTCAAGCTTGCAAGCAAACTTCTTGTGTTTCTGCCGTGAGACATACCAGTGTGACCAAAGGTTCATCGATGACCTGAACCGTGATCATCACTTTATAAAAGATCAACATGAATGTTTTTTGTTTTTGTTGGCCAATGAAGAGAAAAATCCTTAAATCAAATTAGGAGAGTGTAAAACGAAGAGAGAGATGTTTAACAATCACAAGAAATTTGAAATTTGGAAGATCATGAAATTGGAACAAATAAAATAGATAATTAAATTAAAAATGGTAATTGAACAAAATCAATACAAATAAAAGATCAAAATTGTTGCAGAGAACTAATTATACAATATTCTAATTTCAATTACTGAGAAATAAGATAAAACAATTGCAAAGAAATTGAAAGCAACACTATAAAAAAATCAAGAAATAAAATTAAAATGAACTTATTGGTTTGTGTTAAGACATACCCACAGGCATTGTCTTTAACGGTATTCGAATTATACAATATTCGAATTTCAATTACTCAAAAATAAGATAAAACTATTGCAGAGAAATTGAAAGCAACACTATAAAAAATCAGAATAATAAAATTAAAATGAACTTATCGGTTTGTGTCGAGGCGTGCCCACAGGCACTAATTTTAACAGTATTCACCTCCTTCTATTCGATGTGGTAGGGCATTTCTAGCGATTGTCCCAAGATTCAACAACATGATCTTCTTGGCCCCACACTGTATAAGAAGATTCTAGAGAATGACAACGAGTGTGGTTCAAATCCGACCAAATGCAACTAGTCTAAAATACCCAATCACATTTATAAACAAGCCACAGAGTGTTTGCAAATGAAAAAAAGAAAGCACAGAAAAGAGAAAGAAGAGAAAGATTTTCAAAAGTTCTCTCGACATGAAACCATGCCTTAAATTTATAGATTTTGTAGAGACACTTTAGAGATATGTCTATAGACATTTAAACATCCTTTGGCATGACAAATCACATATAGATGTCAGTAGACATCTCTTATGCCCTTTCATGCTTCCCCGTGAACAAGAATCCCATTCTAGACCATTTCGTCCAAAAATCACATAGTTGGACCGATCTAAAGTATTTCAAATCAGTTCAGATGCTCACTGTCTGTTCAGAACTTTATTTTGATCGGTTTAATGCATTACAAATTCTATATTTTGAATCTTCAATACAACAATCTCTCCACAAATTCAAAATATAAAAAAGAAAAAAGAAAAGAAGATTAACTCAGATTTGAACAAACGAAAACTAAATGCAATGATACTGGTGTCTTTTAAACTTTGGACCGATACTTAGGATATAGAGGTTAGGATTTATTGAAGCTTGGTAAGGTAAAATCTTTTGAACCATTTTTCATTTGTTTAAATCTACTAAGTTTGCAACCCATATTCAATTTCCTCAAATATTGCCATTCTATACGGTTTGACACATTTCTATCTTGTGTCACTCTTAGTTTTCATGAGTGCTCTACTAAACTTAGCCCAAGTTCTCATAGGAAGTGGCCCCACTTCCACACTCATATAGGTGAGTTCATTAAGTATGAATTACAACTAATCACACCACTAGGCTATGAATTCATTAAGAGTTTAACAACTCAGCCCTCACTTTTATGTTGCAACTTGTGCACTGTCTAAACCATAGGGGAAGGGTCTAAGAGCTTAAGCTCTTTTTTTATAGTACTTAACGAGTTATCTTACAGTTTCATTACTACCCATTTGAGCCTACTTTATGGAGTCTCCAATCACATAGGTTGGGTTTCCATCACATTAACTCATGATTGGGTTAATAGTCTCATCCCATTCAATGAATCTTTCATCATTTTTCTATAAAGTGGTTTTGTTAGAGGATCAGCCAAATTCTGTTCTAACCTCACAAAGCTCAGTGATATAATACCACTATTCAATAATCTCCTTACAATGTTATGTCTTAGATGTATGTTAGCACCCAAATTTTGACTTGGGTCAATTAATGAGATCAGATGAGCTCATTACAACAATGGATAGGATCACACTTTAGGCATCCCTAATTTATGAAAAGATAAGCCAAAACCCTGGCATTCCCTGTATCCTAGATACCAAGACTAGACCTAGACTCTTGGTGGTTAGACATCCCCAATGGATACTCCAATTGAAAAGTTTAAAATCAATGTCAAACCATGTGCAAAAAACCCTACTCAAGGATCAATTGGGATAAACTCGAATTTCACCGTAAAGCACCGATAGGATTACAATGGTCCAAATTCCAGTTTATCAAATTCATCTTCTCTAGAATTTTTTAGTCTTCATAAGCCTTCCTATATTGAAGCATCAAAGGTTGAGAAATTACCATTTTACCCTTATTCTCAAAATTTCTAATTTTCCTCAAAATTGGGACACTAAATGAATCCTCGAAGCTTCCCCCATCACACAAATAACCCCAAATAAGATCCTATACCCTTTAATCATGATTACCTTCAAAAAGCTGTCTAATATGACAAAGCTTTGGAAAATCTAAGCAACTTTCAAAATCTCGATTACCCCCAAACACCCAGATATTCTGGTCTATATTAGGCACTCGGTAAGCCCTCAAAGGTTCTCCCGATGTCCAAATGCAGAAAAGTTAGTGGTCACTGTTCAGTTTTGACCATATCTTCAAAATACTGTCTCCCGATCCAAATCATCTAAGGTCTCAATTTATCTCAAAATCTTTAAAATTTTCAAGTCATACAAAGATAGTTTTGTCTGTATTTGACTTACGGTAAGTTCTTGAAAATTCTCCGAATAGCCAAATTCAGAACAGTCGATGGCCATCTCTTAGTTTTTACTAGGGTTTCAAAACCATCTCTCAAACTAGGATATTATTAGACTTATTCCACTCTAATTTCCTCAATTTCTCCAAATCAAACCCTAATCATTTGTAGCAAGTAATGAACCTTCAATAAACCCCTAAAACTTCACTACAAGTAAAAAATTCAGTCAGTTAATGGCCCTACTTTGATGGCTTTAAGGCCTTCAAAACAATCTCACCTAGGACATGGTCATCGGGAGACTGAATCTACCCTAATCACCCCATTCTATTTCAATCAAGTTTAAACTATTCTTGTATGTATTTGACACTCGATGAATCCCTAGAAATTCCCCTAGAACCCAAATCCTTCAAAATTAGGTCAATTCTCTCAAGTTTTTCATACCTTTAAAAGGCCCTCTAATATACTAGACCAATTATAGACTCAACTAGTCCAATTACTCATTTTCTTATAAATCCAAACTGTGTTCTCTTGCCAAGTGACCTTCCTTTGAAAACTTCCCGAGAATTCTTCGAGAATTTGATTGATAGTTTGTCAAATCTTGTGTTATCAAGATTCCAAGATCTACAATATTCTATGACCTATGAATTTCCCACTTGGGACTCAATAGAAGCCAGTTTCAGTTTTGCTAAGATCTCGGTTTGTGACAAATTAGGGTTTTGAATGCAGATTTTGACTTGGGTATCAGTTTCGTAAATAGTTTGATTTTATGTATCATAAAACTTGAGGGTTACCTTTAATATAAAGACCCTAGGATTCTATTTTACTATTTTACCCATACTATATTGGTTCGAGACATTTTGAACTCATTCGAGCTCAATTTTGACTTACTTACACTCATCTAAATTCGATTATGATATTAAATTGCGACTAGAGCATCTAAGAGATGCAAAAAGCATAGAGAATCCAAAACTTTCTAAGCTATAAAACCTAAAAAGTAAACCCAGATAGTAAGGGGGTTCAAAATCCAGAAAATCATCATTGCTTTTTGATATTTTTAAAAAGCAATCATTACACCTCCAGATTTATCTTTAAAACAACTTTGAGTTAGAGCCCTTGATTTGGCATCAACTCAATGCTATCTTTTTATGAATGGCCATGATTGCTTTCTCTAAACCATAGCCCATCATCTACCATTGATTTCCCTAAGCCCATCTAAACCCCTAAAATCCCACCTCCTTACCTCCACCCTTCATCTCTTCCCTCTTGCTAGATGGCATGCATCCAACCCCCCCATTCACCATGGCCAATGAGAAGGAGCTACCTCAACTCACATGTGTGTGTCTGAGGTGCCTCAACACTCCTCCATTCAAACTCACCTTGCCCCACCACATGTTTTTCTTGTGGAACCCACATGCCACATGTCATGCATCCCATCATCCCCATCTCACCATCCATGGCCCCCCACCCTATAAATACTCCCTACTCGACCTAGTAAAGAGAGAGAGAGAGAGAGAGAGAGAGAGAGAGAGAGAGAGAGATTGACTAAGGAAAAGAGAGAAAAGAGAAGGGAAGAGAAAAAAGGTAAGGAAGAAAAGGTTTGATTCTTGAGGTTGGTACCCCATCCACTTTTCCTTTCAAAATTTTTGAAAGATTAATAGTGATAGAGACCCTCCATGCTACTTTAAATGAAATCATTCAAATCCCTTAAAGCCCCATTAGTGGCGGGATATAGGAGAGACAAGTTTGTCTCCCTTTTGTTGTTTTTCTGACCAACCCAAGGTGCATGAGTCATAACTCTTTCAATACAAAGAGTTATGACTTCAATTTTATACTGTAGGTCACTAACACAGTGACCTACCCACCCACCAATTTTCATAAGCAAAGGGTTTCATTTGTCCCTCAAATGGACCCCACTTGCTTACTATTTTGTAGTATTTTTGCACCTCACAAACAGAGGTTAGTAGGGTACCCGAATTTTTATTTTGTTCTATAATTCAAGTTTTGTACAATTTTTTTTTCATTTATTAGATAACTTATTTATTGGCTTCTATTAATTTTTGTGTTGAATTTTATTAATTTTCTACTATTTTACAAGATTTAATTATGAATTAATTTTCTCCATGTTCCTTTCTGCCTTTATTTTTGTAGCTTACTTGTTAATTGAATATTTGCTTTTGTATATATATTATCTATCTTTAAATTTTATAGCATGTTTATATAAGAGTTAAGAGTATTTGTATTAAATTTGAACCCATTTCAATGGATGTAGCTCCTAGAGTGAAGCTCATAAGCCATGGACATCACTGGTCTGTGCTAGTTTTTCCGTTGAATCCACCATTTTAAAAAAATTCAAAAAAGGGGCTTAAACCCACCATTTTGGCTTGGGATTTTTAGGAGGGGCTTTTGGGGCATTGAACCATCTCTCTGAAAAATCTCAAAGCCAATGTACACCATTTGGGTGACCAAATGAGCTAGAAAATAGGCTATTGGATTTTCATCCAGAGCCTAACGCCTAAATACTTCTCCCAAAACATTCAAGCATAAGCCATATTTTTAGGAGTATTCACATTCAGGCATGGGCCCCAATGGCCCACCTGTCAAAGTTCCAAACCCACCCATGATTAGGGTCAAACCTGGGAAAGTCCCCAGGATAGCCTAGAGGGGTCCACCCCCATTATTAGCCCACCAAACCTCAAAATGCCTGAATTTGCATAGTTGCAAATTCAAGTGCATGAAGTAAATTCAGGCGTCAAGGGAAGTTATGGCGTTAAGCCTATAACCCATATACACCTATTTTGTATTCTAGACAAAGAGCCCACAGAGTTCCAAAAGTTTGGAAATACACTTAGAAGAGTTGTTATGCCATGAATCCACTATGAATCACTGGTGGGGGTGCTCCCACGCTTAAATTTACTATTTGAAAATTTTCAGGCATTAGGAGTGTAAATTCAGGCGCATGTGGAAATTCAGGTGTCAATCCTGTAAAATCCACATACCCCTCTACCTAAACCACCAGAGGGCTTTGAAGCCACAAGAACCTCAGAAATACTCTTGGAAATTACAAATGCCCATGGTCCATTTTGGTTCACAAAGATGACTCACAACCACTCCCACGCCTGAATTTTCCCTCTAGTAAAATTCAGGTGTGGGAATTGGGAAATTCACAATGTATCATTTTCTGTAAAATAGAAGTTGGGTAAAAATTCTAGCACCACGAACATAACATAAAACTTATACTTAGACTTTTGGAACCTCTAACTAGTCATAAGATAGAGGCTGGGCCCATTGTTGGGCATCTGAGTGCCCTACACCTGAATTTTACCTTAAATAAAATCTAAGCACCAGCCATAACAATTCAGGCATTGGGACTTAAAAATTTAGGCGTTAGGACAGAAATCAATAAAAATTAAATACAACACACACTCATTCCTACTTAATGGCATTTATGCATTGCTAGGTTAAATGAGCCACCCTAAAAAGGTGGATAATTGGGGTGTCTAACACCTTCCCCAATTATAACAAAATAATTCACCAAAATCTCTAAAAAACTAGACTAGTCCAAAAGTTAATCCCTAAACCCACGGTTCTAGACCAAGTCGTAAGGCTTATACTCTCCTTTCCTTGTGAAATGAGACAGATGCATAACCCCATCTATAAATGTAAAGTTGATGGCAATTCCAAACCAAAGCCCTGGTTATTCCATCTTGGCCAAGCCCCATCCCGCCAAGTGGGCATCCCATCCATGGTCTTTCCCATGATGCCAACAATGTATATGTTTATTCTTTCCATTGTAAGTACTATTTTTTTCTCTAGTTATAGCTGCTTGATTATCACAAAGGGTTGACATTGTTTAAACAAGTCTACTCCACAATGGAATAACTATTAAGAAATTTCTTAGACACTCAACTTCATCTCCTACCTTCTCTAAAGCAATGAACTTAGCCTTCATAGTCGAATGGGCTTCAAAAGTCTGTTTGGTTGATTTTCAAGAAATTGTGCATCCACCAAGAGTGAACACATATTCACTCATTGATTTGGTATCCATTCTATCGAAGATCCAATTTACATCACAATACCCTTCCAACATAGGAGTTTAACTGCTACAACATAAACTGTAGTTAATTATTCCTTTTAAATATTTATATAATCTGACTACTATGAACCAGTATGTGTTATTTGGATTATGAGTATATCTAGTCAATCTTCCCATAGCACATGTTATGTCTGGCCTAGTATAGTTTAACAAATAGGTCAAACTACCTATTGCTCTAGTATACTCTATTTGGGCTACTAGACCCCCCACATTGTTCTTCAAGTGTATGCTAGAGTCATATGGAGTAGACACTAGATTACTATCAAATTGTCCAAATTTTCTTAATATCTTTTCTATATAGTATGATTGATTTAACATTAGTCCACTAAAATTCCGTAGAATTTTAATTTCTAAAATTAAATCTGCCTCACCTAAATCTTTCATATCAAATTTTGATGAAAGAAATTTTTGTATAGATTTAACTACATCTAAGTTTGTTCCAAATATTAATATATCATCTACATAAAGGTAGATAATTACTCCACATTTTCATTAAATTTATTAATATATACACATTTATCATATTCATTCATTATATACACATTAGATGTTAAAGTTGTATCAAATTTCTCGTACCATTGTTTAGGTACTTGTTTAAATCCATACAAAGACTTAACTAATCGACACACCTTATGTTCTTGTCCTGACACTATATAACCTATAGATTGTTTCAAGTACATTTCTTCTTTTAAATCTCCATTTAGAAATGTTGTTTTGACATCCATTTGACGTATAATCAACTTATAGATTGCATTAATTGCAAAAAAAAAAAAAAAAACTCTTATTGTTGTTATTCTCACGACAAGAATATATGTGTCAAAACAATTAACATCTTCCTTCTACCCACATACTAAGGCTACCAACCTAGCCTTAAACTTATTGTACCATCTAAATATCCATTGACATCCTATGGATTCAATACCATCAAGAAACTCTACTAATTCCTAAGTATGATTGGTTATAATAGATTCTAATTTACTATCCATAGCCTCTTCTAGAATATAACATCAAGAGACCTCATGGCTTCTTTAAAGTTTTGGGATTGTTTTCAACAAGATAAATGAAATAGTCATCTTCAATGTGAGTTTTCTTTTTAATCTTTTACTACATCTAATTTTGGGTACATCCTCATCTTGTTTTTTTAATTGTTTCCTTTCCTTTGTCTTTATGATATATATTACTAGATATTTTATTTTTTGTAGGAAATATATCTTTAAAGAACTCAACATCTTTTGCCTCTATGATTGTATTTGGTTCTAATATAATATTTTCAGGCCTTATAACTAGAAATATATATGCAACACTATTTTCTACATAACCTATAAGTACATAATCTGATTTTTTAGATCCTAATTTTTTTTTTCTTATGTTTAGGTAGACCTACTTTGGCTAGACATCCCCATATTCTTGAATATTTAAGATTGGGTGCATGGCCCTCTACAACTTATATGGGGTCTTACTGGTTTTTCTGTGTGGGACTATATTTTGTATATGACATGTAAATAATATTGTCTCCCCCCACATATTCATAGGAAATCCCAAACTAAGAAACAATGCATTCATCATTTCTTTACGGAAAAAGTTTTTCCTTTTTGCTACTCCATTTAATTCAAGAGTATACAGAGTAGTGGTTTCATGTATTATAACACTACTCTAACAAAAATTTCTCAATGAGTTTGAGTCATACTCACCTCTTCTTTCAATTCTTAATCTTTTAGTTTTCCTATTTATCTAATATTCTACTTTAGTTTTATATTTAATGAATGCATATTTAGTTTCATCTATGGTTCTCAAGAGACATAGTTTTGTGAACTTAAAATAATCATCTACAAATATTATATAGTATAATTTTCCTCATTTATTCATAGTATTTTTCAAATCTAATGACTCACTATATATTAATTCCAAAAGTCCACTTTCCCTTTCAACTAATTTATGTGTTTTCTTTGTGAATTTTGATTCCACACATACTTCACATTTATCTAATTCATTATTATTTATATTAAGAATTAACCCAACTTGTTTTAACTTGTTTATGTAAGATTGGTTTATGAGTTCTAGTCTACCATGCTACAAATCCATAGAATCAAGAATCTAAGCCAAACAAGAATTAATTTTTATTATTTCTGAAATGTTAGTACATATAATCTTGAAGTACAATATCCATTTCCAAGGAATATACTGTTCTTCGTAAGAATTAACTTTTTTTTTAGATTCAAACATTAATTTAATTACCGTTTTTTCCTAGTAGGCTTCCTGATACAAGATCACGGGAAATGTCATTCACATACAACACATCATTCAACGTTAGGACTTTTTTGAAGTGAGCTTAAGAAGCACCCTTCTTTTGCCTACAACTTTAGTGTTCTTGAGTCTCCCAAAACACCACTTCTCCATCATCTGTTGGGGTATAGGAGGAAAATACACTCTTATCACTGCATATATGTCTGGCAGCTCCAGTACCTACCACTCAGTCATTTGCACTATTTATAATGTTTACCTATGTGATGATAGCCAAATGGTTTCCATCTCAGTTAGATTTACCTTGTTATTCTCGAATTTTTCTTATTATTTCTATTTTTAAAGAATGATGTCCTATAACCTACTTTAACACACACAAAACATTGATATTTAAAATTATCTTTATCATTATAGTTTCTCTTGAATTTTGTTTGTCTTTTACCAAAAGATGTTTTAAATTTCCCAAATCTTTAATCATGCTTTTCTCTAGGTTTTTCAATCAGGTTGGCCTTAGAGATGGACTAATTAGCCTTTTCTAATGTAGTTTGATCTCTATTTGTTTGTTCTATTTAAATGCATTTAATTATTTATTCAAGAGTTTGATCTTTCCACTTTTGTTTCAAATCATTTTTATAATCTTCCCATGATGATGGAAACTTCTCAATTAATGATGCAACCACAAATGATATAGGAAAACCCATGTTTTCTATAACATATGATCTTGTAATAGCAATCCTAGAATTTGCAATGGCATATGATCTTTCAATAGCAAACACATACTTCATAAAGAGAGAAGAACATTTTGGTTACTTTCAAAAGTGGGTCAAATAAAAGTTAGACTTTTTCTTACTAGAAGGCTAGAAAGGTCAATATGTAAGGTTATTCCAGGGGAGAGTTTAACCACACAACATAAGCTAATAGTGTTATATGTTCATATTAAAAGATGGAAAAGAAAGAAACGAGTAATTAATTACACAAAAATTAGATGGTGGGGCCTAAAAATGAAAAAATAATAAAATTTAGAGACAAATTAAAAAATGAGGAAAAATGAAATTTATAATAAGATATAAATGTAATGTGAAATGAAATGGCTAACTGCATTAAAAGAGTAGCAAAAGAGGTTCTTAGAGATTCTAGAGATAAAGTGAAACCATCTAAAGAAACTTGGTGGTGGAATGATGAAGTCCAAAAAACTATTAGTGATAAAAGATATTGTTATAAGAATCGATAGAAGACTAAAAATATAGAAGATCTAAAAATATATAAAAATGATAAAAAAGAAACTAAGAAAGCTGTAAGTGATGCAAAATTCAGGGCATATGATGACCTTTATCATAAGTTAGGTACTAGGGATGGTGAGATTGGTGTATACAAACTTACAAGAATAAGGGATAGGAAATGTAGAGACCTAGACCATGTTAGATGTATTAAAAGTGAGGATCAAATAGTCTTAGTAAAATACGAAGAAATCAAAGAAAGGTGGAGGAGCTATTTTCAAAAAATATTTAATAAGAATCATGTAGGAAATGTCAGTTTAAGAATTGGTAGAGTAGAGGAGATTAGAGATCATAGATATCTTCATACAATTAATGTAATAGAAGTTAAAGATGCTTTGAAGAGAATGAAGATGGGAAAGGCATTAGGAATAGGCGATATCCCAATTGAGATTTGTAAATGTATGTTAGATGATGGCTTATTATAGTTAATTAAAAATTTTAACAAGATAATTAGAACTAAAAAATATTCAATGAGTGGAGGAAAAGTATTGTGGTCCCTATACACAAGAACAAGGGGAATATTCAAAACTCCACCAATTATTGTGGGATTAAGCTTATGAGCTATACAATGAAACTATGGGAGAGAGTGATTGAACATCGACTAAGTCGTGAAACTAGAGTGTCTGAAAATCAATTTAGATTTATGCCAAGAAATCAACAATTGAAGTTATTTTGTTGCTTTGGTGATTGATGGAAAAGTATAGAGAAAAGAAGAAAGATATTCACATGGTCTTTATTAACCTAAAAGGGTATATGATAGAGTACCAAGAGAAATCATTTAGTGGGTTTTAGATATAAAAAAAGGGGTCCTAAGTAGATATATTGACATAGTTAAGGATATGTATGATGAAGCGATAACTAGTGTTAGGACAACCGGGGGAGAGACAAGTGAGTTTGTGATCATAATAGGCTTGCACCAAGGGTCAACATTGAGTTTGTACCTTTTTGCTTTAGTTATGGATGAATTGACTAGGCACATACAGGAGGAAATGCCATGGTGTATTATATTTGCTGATGATGTTGTATTGATTGATGATACTAGAAAGGGGGTAAATGCTAAGTTAGAACAATGGATGGATGTTTTAGAATCAAATGGTTTTAGGATAAGTCGGACTAAAACATACTATATTGAATGCAAGTTTAACTAAAATATTGAATGCAAGTTTGTACCTTTTTGCTTTAGTTATTGATGAATTGACTAGGCGCATACAGGAGGAAATGCCATGGTGTATGCTATTTGCTGATGATGTTGTGTTGATTGATGATACTAGAGAGGGGGTAAATGCCAAGTTAGAACAATGGATGGATGTTTTAGAATCAAATGGTTTTAGGTTAAGTCGGACTAAAACATACTATATTGAATGCAAGTTTAACTAAAATAAGAGTAGAAATGAGGGAGTAGTTAGAATTGATAACCAAGAGATACCTTAGAGTGACCATTTTCATTATCTTGGTTCAATCATGCACAAAGAGGGAGATATTGTAGATTATGTTACTCATAGAATTAGAATGGGATGGTTAAAATGGAGAGGTGCTTCTGGAGTGTTGTGTAATAAACGAATACCACTAAAATTGAAGTAAAAATTCTATAAGACAACTATAAGACCAGCCATGCTTTATGGAGCAGAATGTTGGATAGTCAACAAACAACACATACATAAAATGAGTGTGGCTGAAATAAGGATGTTGAGATGAATGAGTGGCAAGACTAGAAAGGATATAATTAGGGATGAATCCATTCGTGGGGGCTTAGATGTAACACCCATAAGTGATAAAATGAGGGAAAGTAGATTGAGATGGTTTGGGCATGTGGAATGAAAACTATTGATTGCACCAGTGAGGAGTAGTGAGATAATGGAAGTTGAAGGTGTTAGAAGGACTAGAGGAAGGTCAAAATTGACTTGAGTTGAAGTAGTAAGGAAAGACGTGGTAGCTCGTAATTTAACAGTAGATATGGCCCTAAAACAGAGTGAAATGACATAACAGAATTTGTGTAGCCACCCTAAATAGTTGTGATAAGGCAGTTTGTTGCTGTTGTATATTTAGTTGTTCCTGCATTTTCAATTATATATTTCTTCATTAAATTGTTCCAAATTGTTGTCATAGACCCAAACTTTTTATACACATCATATAAAGTTCTAGTCATGATATTCAAAATAGAATGTCTACATATTTTATTTGCCTTTTTCTATATTTGACTAGAATGGGATCTAACAGGTTCGTATTGATCTATATTTTTATTCAGCTTGGGTTCCATAAACACCAAGGCTATTTTAGTCATTTTGAGTGGGAAGAGATTTCTTTCTTCCTATGTCTTAAAGTATGAATCATTGAATGGTTCTATTTTGTTGAGATCTGGAACTGAAAATTCCATTGTACAACTACTAGTAATACCATTAAGATTGTTGTTTAATAATCGTAGGAAATTCAAAATTTGAAAGATCAAATTAGAACAAATAGATAATTACACTACTAATGGTGATTGAACAATATCAACACAAATAAAAGATCAAAATTGTTGTAGAGAACTAATTATGTAATATTATAATTTCAATTACTTAAAACTAATATAAAATTATTGCAGAGAAATTGAAAGCAACACTACATAAATAATCAAAATAAATAAATAAATAAATAAAATGAACTTATCGATTTGTATAAAGGCATGTCCATGGGCATTGTTCTTCACAGTATTCGTCTCTTTCTATTCGATGTGATAGGGTGTTTCTGGCAATTGTCTTTGGATTCGATGTTACAATCTTTTTGGAACCATACTATATAAGAAGATCTCAACGAATGACAACAAGTGTGGTTCAAATTCAATCAAATGTAACTCTAAAATACTCAATCAAATTTACAGACAAGTCATAGAGTATTTGTAAATAAAAACAAGAAAACACATAAAAGAAAGAGAATTTCAAAAGTTTTCTTGACGTGAAAACATGCCTTAAATTTATAGATTCTGTAGACACTTTAAAATGTGTCTATAGACATTTAGACACTCTTTGGTATGAAAAATCACATATAGATGTCTATAGACATCTCTTATGCCATTTCATGTTTCCCCGTGAGAAAGAATCCTGTTTTGGACCGTTTCTTCCGAAAATCCAAAGTATTTCAGTTCTGTCCTGATGCTTACTGTCTATTCTGAACTTTTTCCCAAAACACCGGATCGGTCCAATTGCATTACAACAAGAGAGAAAACAAGAATCAAGGAGAAGGAGAAGGAGAAAGAGAAAGAGGAAAGAAAGGGAAGACTAAGACAGAGAAAAAAAAAGAGAGAGAGAGAAAAGGGGTGGATAAATACCTCACTAAACTCTCCCTGTGTGCCCGTTGTACGTCAGCCTCGTCACTGTGATGGCAGCTCCGTCGGATTCACTGACGTTGTCGCCCCAAGAAGAATGAGGTTTGAGAGGACGAGGAAATCTGGGGTTTGATTTTTTGACTGGAATAGAGAGCAGAGTCGTAGGGAACTAATGAAAGAAACGAGTTTCATTGATGATTCAATGAGATGGACTTGGTTAAGAGGGACTGAAATCACAGACGTATGGATCAGCGTTTAGAAGAAGGGAGAAGATGTGAGGTTAAGTAAATGAATCGCAGAGATGATAAAAAGCCTGAATTGCAGTAACATAGCATACAAAAAGTCACTTTAGAAGAAAGCGCAACGATGAAGCTAAATAGCGCAGGAGGTAAGGGAAAGAGAAAAGAATAAAAAAGAAGGGAGGGGAGCGAGTGGAGAAGTCGGCAATGTTAAAAAGAAATGGAAGAAAATGTTCTGTGATGAAAAAGTGTCTGTAGTATGTATGGTGAATGATAAGTTGACATTTATTGTGTTTGGGGGGTTAAACACGTCCAAAGAATTGTTCATATGAAAAAGTAGGTGTTCCAGAAGAGACACCAAATTCAAAAACCCATCATGTATCAATCAATGAATGCACACTTATAGAGGTCTGTGTCTACACAAACAATCATTCTCAAAAAAGGGGTATAAAAAGGAAAAAAAGATTTGAAAAGTCGGCGACATAAAATGCAATCTTATGTTACTTTTTGAATATAAAAACCTGTTGTCCAAAATGAATGATTAAACACGTGAAAAGCGCTGGCAGACGAACAACAGGTTCCCGTTTCCTATCCGGAGAATATGAAATAAAGCAAGGATTCTTTTGTTAGGTAAGGGACACTGACGAGGTGACTGGCTTATTTATTTTTGAGTCTTGAAAGTGTTGCAGAGAAAAATGGTACCAAATTTTAGACCATTGAAAACTTGACTTTGACTTCTGGTTGTTACTTTTGTTTTCTTTTGCAAGATATGTTAAATGATGTCCAGTCTGAATAGAAAGGTGCCATGAAATGCGATGTGGCCTGACAAGGCATGGATTTTATACGCGAACGCTATTCTCCTCTAACGTCTGCAAAGAGTCAAACGGGCCGAAATGTCATCGCCGAAGGTGAATTTTACTTTTTAGGGGCATGTGTAAATCACTTTTGATGCTGATGTGGCCACCTCTTGATCTTTGCAGAGGTTTGCATCGGCATAGAAAATTGTCACAGGTTTCAGCAACACAAAGGCTATTACAGTAAAAACACAATGAATAATAATACACCCTTGAGACATTATATGTCACATCACGAGCATACTGTTCATTCAGATTGGAGCCAATTGTGGGGCCATGAAGCAAAGATTAGAGATATATATATATATATATATATATATATATATATATATATATATACAAGGAGCAATATCCCCTACGATACGCTTGCAGTGCGCCACAGTAGGCCACCAATTATACTGTGTTACGTCTCAAATGGTAACGTTAAAGAGTTAACCGCTCCATCTCCTCTTTTAGAATTCTTTTAACAAAAAAAATCAAATCAAGCATCAACACGTTCTGTCCCATCTGATAAACAATAATAAAAATTCCTTTCATTTCTCTCTCCTCCAAATGCTCCTCCCTCTCCCAAACAATCCGGCCAACTCCGGCGACAACTTCAAAATTGATAATGCTCTCTATATTTGTATCGAGGAAGCATGGGTACCTCTAAAACCCTGCCGTGTCCGTGTCTGACACGTATCGGATATGGACACTCCAAGTATATCCAAGCCGTGTTAGGAGAGAGAAAAAGAGATTTTTTTTGTTAAACATGTTTCAGACACGGTGGGGACACAAAAAATAAAGGTAATATGGTAAATCCTATAAAAATAAAATAAAAAGGACGAAAAGATGGGTCAACCGTGAGAGGACATAGTCCAACATTTCTTGCTAGCAAGCATTTAAATTAGTTTTAGATATATTTTTTTATTTATTTTTATGTTTGTTATTTATTTTCAAACATAAAATTAACATAATATCTAGCTAAAAATATTAATTAATTAACATATCCCTGCCATATCGTATCCTACTTTTTCAAGAATTGTTGTATCGTACTTGTGTCCCGTGTTTCCTAGGTTTTTATCTCTCTTCGTTTTTCTATTTATTTTCCTCCCTTTGTGTCTCTTCCCTCCATATCAACAGAGACTGCTTTCCCCTTGTGTTGCTCTACTTTGATGATAGTTGAATACCAACTTGCTATTTCCTTTCTTGTTTACTCATTTTTTTATAGGTAAATGTTAGTGGTTAATTTATTAGTAGGTGAAGACGGGTTTTGAACCTAGGTCTATGGTACAACACCCACAGACTTTACCAGCTTGGCAAGTTAGCATCTTCTTGTTTACTCAGCTTTCTCGTTCTGCCATCTAGAGAGAGAGGAGAGATATGAAGAAAAAAAGAACTACTTAAATCGTCGAGAAGACTAGAGGAGATTCTAATGGAGTTGATTGTAGCTCTGCAACCATCCAAGATATCCACTCTATCTACTACTAGTTATGTGGTGGAAGAGTTAGAAAAGTTTTGGAAGTTGCGGTTGTGCACTCAAGACGTCATTAATCATATTATGAAAGAGGTTGTTGTTAACGAAATAGTGATCACCTACGATATTACGGCTTGGATGGATGAGGTGAGAGATCACAACAATTATCAAATACGCTATCTAATGATGGTGCAAGGATCAAAAATCTCCCATGTGTTCAACTCATCACTTTGGGGTAAAGCTATTTATGATGGTCCTCCTTTAGACCCATTTTTGTCCATATTTCTCCACCCAAAAGCCATCTAAGAGGTATCCCATCCATCTTTTGTCTTCATTGGAAACAACAATAGAATACTCAAAATCCCCAATTCCAGAACCCCAAAACTCAACTCAACTTCCACAGTAGTTTTGCTATCGCCGTAAGATCACTAAGAGAGAGAGAGAGAGAGAGAGAGAGAGAGAGTTGCACTTCAAACTGTTGGTGGTCAACAATAATTCTTTTGTTTGGAATCGACACCACGTGTGCAAGTCTTTCCAATTCAGATTATCAAAAAGGTTTCGGGTTCGATAATGCCTCTAAACACAGGACTTTCACACTAAACAATGGCACCCAGTGTAAGCAATGTAAAGAAAAATTCTCTTAAAATTGAAAGTACAAAATACAATATTGGTTACAGGGATACATTCAACTAACAGATTAGCTGCTGCCTATCCTCTTGAAATGGAGAAGGCCTCGTTGAATATGATCATTCGATTAAAAGCTGATTATTCGATACTCTTCTCCTGAAATTACCTCGTTGAATCTGGTTTTGTGAACAAGTCAGATTTGCCGATGCCCTTCTCTCTAGAAGAACTTCATTGAATCTGGTTCTTTGAACAACACAGATTGGCTTTTATCCTTCTCTTAGAAGAATCTCATTGCATTTGGGGCTATGGTGTAATCAAATCACTCGAGATAAGGGATTCGAGTCACTATAGGAGTTAACTACTGCTAAGCCTAACCTAAAGTTACGACTACTAATAAGATGTAGAATCTATTGATAATGATTGAGTTGTGTCTCTTCTCTTCTTCTCTGTCACAATTTATAGAACTCCCTAGGTAGTTTTTTTTAAACTTCATGGCCACTACCTCGAGTAGTTATTATGGTAGTTAGCCATATTTTGGCTTCATGACCACTTCCTCGAGTGGTTATAGGTAGTTTAGCTTAATGGCCATTACCTCGAGTAGTTATTATGGGTAGTTAGCCATATTTTGGCTTCATGGCTGCTTCCTCGAGCGCTTATTGATAGTTTAGCTTTATGGCCTCTACCTCGAGTAGTTATTATGGTTAGTTAGCCATATTTTGGCTTCATGGCCACTTCCTCAAGCGGTTATGATTGATCGTGGGACTAACTGTTATGCAATTTGGTTTTGAGAAGTTGGGTAACCACCTATTTTTTCTTAACCGTTATGCTCACACTTTCTTTACAGATTGGATTTGGGAAAGTGGGGTAAACAAATGCCCCCTACACCTGTTTGGTTTGAATCGAAAACTAAACACGTGTGTTTCTTAGCTGCCAATGGCCATGATCCTTCGAAGCGTCATCTTCTTTCTTTACCTCAAGTGAAATCTTGCCCCATGAATGAGTTTGTGGACAATCTTTCATGTGAATTCACTCATGGTATGGTGTTTTATGGATTGATCTTTTTGTTCTTCCGAACTTAGGGCCGTATATATGCTTGAGGAGAATGACCAAATAATCTCAAGGTAAAAGATTTGGTCCATAAGTTAAGTTACCAAGCTGTTCTCTTGGGCCTTTGTAAGGCTGGTAGTGAGGTTTATTTTGGCCTGGCGGTGCACCATACGGACCATATGCATTTGCACTTTCATGCGGCTTGTATCGATCATACTGATAATATGGTTTTTCAAAGCCTCTATATCCATGTCCTCGATAGACATATCGATGCCCTCCATTTGGCTCAAACTTAAGGCTTTCAGGGACCTTGAGCCTTTCGGGCCTTACTTGCATAGTCGATCTAGCAGGAAAGATCACAAAACCCTGAGATTTATGTGTCGATCCCCCTATTAAAAATGAAATTGGCTTACAATGATGCGGTAGCAGGAAACTTTCAACCATTGGCTCTTCTGAGTAATTGAGGGGTCTATCTTGCCCCCCGAGCCCATTCGAGGCCTTTGGAATATATGTTCCCACAATTATTTTTTTTCTTTTGGCGTCGATGTTCCGCTTAAGTTGAATGGCCTCTACAATAGGTTGGAGTGCCCTAATTAAGACATTAGCTAGAATGTCTAACATTGTCTGGAACCCCTTTTCGATTCTCTCAGTGAGATCATCAATCCTGCCCTCGAGGTTTTGGGATAAGTTGTCTATCTCGTTTTCATTCGAGTTAGCTAGGTGTTTATCTTTCTTGGCTGCCATCTAAATCATTCTCCCACTATGGTCGCCAATTTGTTGGTGTTCAATAAATTTTTTTTTTTATCCGGGTCAAACCCGTAAGGTTTTCCCGGTTCGAATGATCAAAGGGATGGGGTTCGGTAATGCCTCTAGACCGAGGACTTTGCACAATAGAACAATTACACCAAATATGACAAAAGATAGAATTTTCATTAATTGGAAAAACACACGATATGAATCAAAGATATACCTTTAGATAGATTGCCGCAGTTCCTCTCCTAGTGTCGAGGAAGGACTTCATTGAATCCAAATGCGTGATGGCCACTACTTCGAGTGGTTATGGGTAGTTTAACTTCATGGCCACTACCTCGAGTAATTATTATGAGTTGTTAGCCATGTTTTGGCTTCATGGCCACTTCCTCGAGCGGTTATGGTTGATCATGAGACTAGATGTTATGCAGTTTGGTTTTGAGAAGTTGGGTAACCACCTATTTTTTCTTAACCGCTATTCTCATACTTTCTCTACAGATTGGATTTGAGAAAGTGGGGTAAACACGAACAAATCCAGGATTTCTCTAATCGACGAATTAAACAAAGAAATTTCTTTAAACTTTTTTTTTTTTGGACACATCAAAGCTGAGGTAGACTTCTCCCTAATCTCTACCCAATTGGAGAATCAGAAGGATAAAATCCAAAGATTTTACAAAACATTGTAACAAGAAGTTTGTTCTGATGTCCTAAATGCCTTCTGGCATAGGAAGAAACATCAAGTCTCTCTCCCTTATGTCCCAAACTTCTATGAGGATAAAATCCCCACAAAATCCAGACCAATCCAAATGTATCATAGTCATAGAGTTGTGATGGTTTGCAAAAAAGATATTGATGAGCTTCTTAAAAAAAAGTTAATCCAAAAAAGCTCTTTACCGTAGAGTTGTGTAGCCTTTTACGTAGAGAATGTGGCTGAATTAGAAAGAGGTGTCCCTCGTCTGATCATTAATTACAAACCCTTAAACAAGGTTTTATAATAGATTAGATATCCCATTCCAAACAAAACAGATCTATTAAACAGGGTTTACAACTCAAAGGTCTTCTCAAAATTTGACTTAAATTCAGGATTTTGTCAAGTTCAAATAGTCCCAGAGGACAGGTATAAAACTGCCTTCACAGTCCCCTTTGGACACTATGAATGGATTGTCATGCCATTTGAGCTAAAAAATGCCCCTCCTAAATTTCAAAAGATAATGAATGAATCTTCAACTCTTATATGTCATTCACCCTGGTTTACATCGATGATGTGTTAATATTCTCAAAGGATGTTAACCAACATTGGAAACATTTAGAAGACTTTTTCAAAGCCATAAAATTCAATGGCTTAGTAATTTCCCAAAGGAAGATAAAACTCTTCCAGACATCTATTCAGTTCCTAGGTTTTCACATAAATCAAGGAACAATCACGCCCATTAAAAGGGTTCTGCTTTTCGGAGAAAAATTCCCCGACAAAATAACTGATACAACTTTGTTACAAAGATTCTTAGGTTTTCTTAACTACATAGAAGATTTCTATCAAAATCTTGCTAAATATAGGGATCTCTTAACTCAAAGACTTAAGAAGAATCCTACGACATGGACTAAAAGTCACATTGAAGCTGTAAAAAGAATCAAAAGAAAAATCAAACATCTCTCCTGCTTAAATCTAGCAGATCTAGCTCTATTTAAAATTGTTGAAACAGACGCCTCAAATAAAGGATATGGCGGCATCCTAAAATAGGTAAGAAACTCCAAAGAGGAATTAGTTCGCTTTATCTCGAAACAATGGAATCCCACACATGTAAAATATTTAACCATCAAAAAAGAAATTCTTGTTATTGTTTCATGTGTAAATAAATTTCAATCTGATTTAATTAACCAATAATTCTTGTTAAGAATAGGTTGTCGCTCTGCAAAAAGTGTCTTTGAAAAGGATGTGAAGAATCTTGCTTCCAAATAGATTTTTGCAAGATGACAAACTATACTTGCAATATATGATTTTGAAATTGAATTTATTAAAGGAGAATCAAATTCTCACCTTGACTTTCTTTCTCGTGAGTTTTTACAGGGAATTTCTGACCATGTCTCAAAAGCATAATTACAGCCAGAGTAGCCATCCTAAAAAGGGGTTGGTAACTGAAGACAATGACTTAAAGTCATACAAAACAATATAACCTGATGGTTCAGTGGTGGATTCATCACCATATAGAAAAAAATATACTATTTAAGTTTTTCCCTTGGAACAATCTAACCTACAATTGGGTCTTCATGACCTGATTTGAAAATTTCTCCCCTAAGGAGAACGTCTCATTCCCTTGGCTCCTGATCACCATAGAGAATACTATGAATATATTCTAAAAGATTTTGGCAGTGCTCTATTTACTCATAGACTCAGTAATAAAAGTTCTGAGTATGTATTTTCTCAGATAAAAATTCTGAAAATAATTTCTACTAGAGATTGGGAAAGAGAAAATTTCTTTCTTCATAAGCCTAAAAGGCCTCAAAGGCCGTATGTCAGGTTACCTTGGTACAATTACTTTGACTATGTTCTGGCATGGGAGCAAGTGCTATTTTTTCAAAATAAAAAATTATAACACTCTTGGTGGCTCTCCTTTGCCAATACTTTTTCTTCGGCCTTCCCAGCTTGGTTCCACACTTGGTGGGACATATTCGGATGTACAGATGCTATTTTTCCTCCTCCTCTGGCTCCGCTTCATTCATAATACCAAGCCAAAATAAGCTTCATTAACAAACCTCTTGTAACTACATTCATGATGGCGACTCATAGTCTCCCATGGATCATAAAATGGGAATATGAAATAGATTATGTTTCTTCTCCTCCTTGTCTCGAGAGACAGATCTACAAAACATGGTGGGATAAACAGCTGCTTAAGCACGTTGTTGGTGCCCGAGCTATTGTCCTTTCTTCTTGCCATTCTCCCACAAACTTAGGGACTAAAAGTCCATCTCCTCATCAAGCATCCTCTTCTTCCAAAGGACAACCTTCTCATTCAAAAGGAAAATGTCCCATGCATTCTAAGCCTCCAACTTTCGTTCAGCAGCTAAAAGCTGATATTCTCTCTCGAACCTGCTTACATCAATAAGGTTCTCCAAAAGGTCCTCCAAGAATTAAAATTCCCTTGATCCCCCTCAAAACTAGCCTTCCATTTCCCATTCCTCTTTTCTTTTTGACTCAGTTTCTTTGGGAAATGATAATGACGACTTCCTTACTCAAGCCGGATTTAATAATGAAGTATTGTTCACTTCTGTCTCTCCCGCTTTCGTCTGGTCAATGCTTCAGGGCCGCGATGGAAAAAATAGATTAAAAAAAGCGGGTCAATGCTTCAGGGCCGCGATAGAGAAGATAGATTAAAAAAAAAAACTATATATTGGGCTCCTTTAAATTCTTCCTAACTCTAAAAGCGTTAGTCTCTCGCCACAACGATGATTCTTTAAAAGAACTCATCCCTCAGAATTAAGACTAAAAGTCTATTAGCCATTAAAACTCTTTAAACACAGGCTAAAAAGCTGCCCTTTCTAGTCCATAAACACGTGGTTGCATTCGACTAAACATTAATCTCTCAAAATATCGGTGTAATCGACTCCATCCTCATCCAGAATACGTTACCAACCATCAACGGGTAAATCTATAGGTTACAAAAACAAAGGACAAGTTGTTGCTATAGTACCTCGACAAAAGGAATTTGTTACAATACATGAACAGTGACTGGTGCTTCAGTAACCTCCCGTTACGACAAAATGACCGAACAGTAAGATGCTCCTCGTGGCTCTACAGTAAAAAGCAACCTCAAAGTGAATCTTTCTGGACTCTTCCGGACTTAAACCAAGTTGAAGTCCGCGGACTTCAGGCGTGATCAAATCCACTCCTTTTGTCTATAAAAAGAGGCCCTTGCCTCATTGTTGATCATTAGAAAAATTTTAGTATTTCTTTACTTTTGCAGTCTGCTCTTGTAATCTTTCTTTTTGAGTGTTGTAAATTTGAGTGTTCTTGCTTTCGGAGTGCTTTTGTTTTTCTTTCCTCATATCTTTGTAAGTTGTTTCTTTACTTTCATTTTGTTATTATAAGCTTTCAATTTCCCTTTGTAAGTTTCTTCTAATAATATACAAGTTTTTTTGCCAATTTCTATATATACACTTCACTCTTTCACATAGATCACACGCCACGATGAACAGCCCTGGTGAAGCTCGGCTATAAGGAAACTTATAGTATCTCTCCTGTTGCACCCCCGTGGTCTATGCTCATCTCTTAGCTTATGAAAGATCCTATTTTTAATGGTATGAGATTCCAAAACCATAGAAAAGAAAAAGAACAAGCCCAAAACCCAAATAGGGCACTATCTCATGGAAATGAGTCTTCCTATTCCACACCAAATGCCAAACATCGATGTCGAAATCTCTCCTCATTGAACATCAGTCATAGATGGAATTATAAACCTTGACATGCAAGTCATCGATATCACCTACTTTGCTCTCAAAGATTTTCTTATATCTTATTCCGAACATTCCAAACAGAGGGATCCAGGAAGACACTCCCAAATCACTTTAGGAATCTCCTCCAAACCTGCTAGCAATCAACTGGAGAATAAGGACCTAACATCCTGGGTGAAGCTCCACCCCATCCCTATCTAGCCCAAGAAGGAACACAACAATTTATGTGTAAAACCACAAAGCTCCACCTCATCTCTATCTCTCTTTGTTATCCCATCCTCAGTGTCTTTTGAGATTGAGAAGTGTCAAAGGAAATTTCTTCGGAGTAAGGGAATGGATGAAACGGGTCTAAACTTAGTAGTTTGGAAGGATGTGTGTAAGCCGAAGCATCATGGTGGGATTGGCATTAGGAAAATTAGGGAGGCAAATAAAGCTCTCCTCTTGAAGTGGTTGTGGAGATTTAGGGTAGAAGATAATAGTCTTCGGAGACAGGTGGTGGTAGGAAAGTATGGTGTGGCAAATTGCTGGGAGTCGAAAACTCCTAATAAGGCAAATGAGGCAGGCTGTTTGCAGGGGATCATGAATCCAGTTGAGATGTTCAAAAGGGCCATTCGGATTGAGGTTGGTTCTGGTCTGAGTACCCTTTTTTGGAAGGACTCGTAGTGTTCCCAACGGCTTCTAATGATGGAGGTGCCTCTCATTTATTTCATTGCTCAAAACGAAGAGGGTAAGGTGGCTGATTTTTGGAGTGGAGAATGGAAGAGGGGTGGATGGTGCTTTAATTTAAGGAAATATCTTAACAACTAGGAGATGGAACAAATGGCCTAATGCCTTGACTTGGTAGAAAATTTCAGGTTAATGAATGATTAGGAAGACTCTCATGTGTGGACCTTGAGTAAGAATGAGAAATTTTCTGTCAAATCTTGTATGAGCTTGTTTGGGAAAGGAGAAAGGGTTGAAATTTCTTGGGAAAATGTTATGGAGCATCCGGGCTCCTTCAAAGGTGATTTTCTTCATGTGGACCGTATGTAGGAATCAATTGTCAATTGTGGACATCCTCCAGAAAAAGGGGATGTGCATCCCTAATGTGTATTCCTTCTGTTATAGTGATGTGGAATCTGTGGATCACATCTTCCTCCATTGCCCTTATGCAACTGAAGTGTGGAGTGAAATAATGGCGGAGGTTGGGCTAGCTTGGGTATTCTCGCAAAGTTTTTGGGATTCTTTTTTAAGTTTGAAAGTGAGAAGGTTCTCTACAAAAGGAAATAGTATGTGGAGTTAAGTTTTTCTGGCTGTGTGCTGGTTTATCTTGGGGGATGCCTTATCCTCTTTTTTAATTAAATTTTGCTTATCAAAAAAAAAAAATAAAAATGGTCTACCAAATCTTCCTCTAAATAGAACAAACACATCTATTTGCTAAATTCCACCATTTTCCTTTTTATAGATTAGTAAAGATAATTGTATTGATTGAAGAAATGTATGAGAGTTACACCCTTCCATATGTAAAAAGCATTTACATATATATTAGTGAATCCCAATAAAAAACCCACTCATGATACTTAACACTGGTAAACATGGAAAGGTAAGATGACTAGTAAATTATCAAAGATAAAGTTTGGGATGGAAGCTTCCCTATATCCGTGCCAGAATCATCAAATACTCGTTTATTCTTTATAGCCATATTGTCCAAGACACTGCAGTTGGGATACATCACCATATAATTCTTCCCTTAGCCAAAAGCTCCCTTAGACCTCCTTGTCACCATTCCTCAAGAAGTTGTCACATTAGTCTATGAACAACCCACACCCATATGAACTTTGTTACGAAGAAAGTTGATGTAGGACGACCAACCACTTTCTTTAAAAGCTTGAACTAATAGAGGGAGGTGAATCAATCCCTTTATCTTATAGCTTAGGCTAGGCCAGGCTCTCAGTCGAACCCTCCTTCGTGGGTCCCTTCTCTTATGGGTCCTGCCTCACACGAGTCGGCCGCCTATCACGTATCGCCCCACTTAGAGTGTGCCCCTATCTCCCACAGGCTGCCCCACTCGAGTTCGGTGTGAAAATGCCCTTGCATTAATCACCCTCGGTGAGGAGTTTCGAACATGAGACCTCCTACTCTGATACCACTTTGATGCAAGACGATCAACCACTTTCTCTAAAAGCTCAAATTGATAGAGGGAGGTGAATTAATCCCTTTATTTTATAGTCTAGGTTAAGCCAAGTTCTGGGTTAAACCCTCTTTCGTGGGCCCCACCTTTCATGGGTCCTCCTGCCTCACACGAGTCGCTCGTCTCTCACTGGTTGCCCCACCTTTCATGGGTCCTCCTGCCTCACACGAGTCGCTCGTCTCTCACTGGTTTATGGGCTATTGGGTAGTATAGAAATAGATGGTTCACCGTTTCAGCATTCGAGAAGCACATGCAACAATGGTTAGGTAGTTGAATTCCTCTTTTTATCAAGTTGTCAATATTTAGTACCTTGTTTCAATGTACAAGCCATAAGAGAAAGGATGCTTTAGAAGGTACTTTCAATTTCCATACGAGCCTTATAGCAACATATCTATCTTCCTCACTCATCATGGATTTGAAGTATGTATTGACTGAGAAATTGCCTTCCTCCCCATATTTCCATACCTTATTGTCCTCTTTAATAGGGCTTATGGGAGCACTTTGCAGCCTTTCAATCAAGCATGCTGCCGAGTCCATCTCCCGATCATTTAATGGCCTGGGAAGGTGAAGATTCCATGCTGAATTTTCTCTCTTGTTATAAACTCTTGCACCGATCCATTCTTGCATGTGCATGTAGATAACATAAAGATATCATTGAAATTTGCCACTAATGGGATATCCCTGCACCATGTATCTCTCTAGAAACTGATCCGTACGAGCTCTACTTTGTAAGCCGCCCTTGATAGGAAAAGTTCGTGTTCCATCATGATTCCTTTCCATATATATGTGACATATGGTCCCATTGGCACTCTAGAGTACCAACCCCTTTCAGCCAATCCATACTTTGTTACAATCAACTTACGCCATAAACTTTCCTTTTCCCCAAATCTACATAGCCACATGGTTAATAGTGCTTTGTTCATCAATTTAAGAGACCTTATATTTAATTCCCCCTTATCAACCGGAGTACCCACCTTTTCCCACCTCATTAGATGAAACTTTTTGTTCCCATCCGAAGATTCCCAGAAAAAATTCTGACAAAGCCTTTCCATCCTTTGTAGCACTGAAGATGGAGTGAAGAACATTGATAGAAAGTATACATGAAGGTTGGATAGGACACTTTGAATCAAAGTGGGTTTTCCCCATTTTCGACTATTGAAGTATATTAATTCCTGTATCTCCTACCACGTTAAGGTTTTGGGAGAGTTAATTAGTTCATTGTTAACATGGTATCAAATCAGGTTTGGTCATGAGTTCGAATCCTGGTGGAAGTATTTTCTTGGATATAGTATTGTGCATGTGTGCACACGTTGTGTGGACTTGTGCCTAGCCAACTGTGTTTCTAGGAGAGAACAATGTTCCTTCTACGGTGGGTGTTAGGTATATTAATTCCTGTATCTCTTAATACCTTAAGGTTTTGGGAGAGTTGGTTAGTTCACACTGTTAACATCGACAAATACTTTCCTTTCCATGATGACAACCTTTTTTCAACCTTTTCAATGATTGGATTCCATATTGACTCAGTTCTATATTTTGTACCTAAGGGTAGCCCTAAATTGGAAACTTTGCTGTTTGACATCCTAGCATTGTGGCTAGGGCCGCCAAATTTGGTACACTTCCAACTGCTATAAGCTTGTTCCTCTTTAAAATCACTTTCTGACCTGTTGTTGCTTAAAAAAATTAGTAGTATACACGGAAAGTTTTGAACATTTTAAGTTGTTGCGTTCATGAAAATAGTGAGTTATCAAGTGGTCTATAGTGAGAATCTTGTCTAGGACAAAATTCCCTTCTTATAGTTTCTTTATTAATCCCTACATCTAAGAAGCACAGACACTCCAAAATCTTCGGCGTGTTTGTGTCCGATATGTATTTGATGCCAACACTCCAAGGATACGTCTGCATGCGTGTCCGCGGCATGTTGGAGAATAGATTTTTATTTTTTTGACACATTCGGGGCAACGCATTATAGAGAGTTTGGTAAAATAGCTTGAAGAACGGGGGTTAATACAAATAAGAAAGAAATAAGAAGGGAAAGGAGAATGATGAGTCCATGGAGAAACATAGCACATGGTTCTCTTTTCTCTTAGTTTTAATTTTTATTTTTGTTGTAATTTTTTTGAACTCTTAATATTTTGTACTCTTAAGACTAAACATCATTGTATGGGTGCAGATGTGCTTTGCTATGTTTTATTACCTTTAAATTAGTTTTAGATATATTTTCAAACATTTTGATGCATACTATTTATTTTTTAAACATAAATATAGCTAAAAAATATTAATTAATTAATTGATTGCTATATCGTATCCTAGTTTTTTAAGAATTGTCGTGTCGCTGTATCCATATTGTATCGTATCCATGTCCAATGTCATTGTCTGTGCTTCCTAGCCCTACATCTATTTATTTTCTATAATTCTCTAAATTCCATATTCTTGTTGAAGGTCAGAATGTTTGAAAAAAGTAGTTTGAGCTATGTAGATGGTCTTGTTCCAGTTCCTGATGAAGATCCGTTTCTCTTAGAAAATGTACAAAGGATTTGTATTTGTGACACTGGTACACTATCACAATTAAAACCTCCTTAATATCATTGTTCATACAAGTGTGGTGATGATGGTACATAATCTATTTCCCTTATTAAAATGATAAATAAAAGAATGATAAACGTATTGATTACAAGCGATGACTCTATTGGTTAAGGAGCCTAGTAAAGGAGTTAGAGTTTTCTTATTGAGGACATTCTTAAGGAGGCGTTGGCTCTGTTATTTTGTTTGAACAATAGTCATAAATAATGTACTTATTTGTCACCGCTTGATATGTTCTTTGTTGGATGGAGTTTAGTTTCACTGGTAGTAGTACTCTTTGTTCCACCAATACTTGGAAGAAGAACAAGGCTGAGAATTGGATTGTAAGAAGGTTAGACATCAATGTTGTAGCCTTGTAAGTGGGCTCTGAATGGTGCTTCTGTCCAAGTAGTCTTTGTTTGGCCACCATCAACAGCCTAACTTTCGAATCCCATGAGCTTGCCTCTATTTGCATAGCTTGAATAACTAACCTTATGGAGATGTTTCCTCAAAAAAAATCTATAAATACAATTCAAAGGAAAGTAGAGTGCCAATGGATGCATGGATTTTAAGGGATGCATCACAAGAAAAATTGATCTCAATACATAGTAATAGTATATAATCTTTAATTTTGTACTTTGAGCAAAACAATAACATGGTGACTATTGGGTTTTGGCAAGTTTCCAGTCAAAAGGAAACTTCTTAATGATTGAGTTGGTTTCTCCTCCAACTAGGAGAGTGGAAACGTGTGGGTGCTTTTTCCATGGGCCCACAAGACTAAAATCTCTATATATTTCTATATGTGAGATATGAGACAGGTTAATGTTTTTTTTTCTCACGGGTCTTCTTAGGGTTCTTCTTAGGGTTGTGAGAGAAGGCGAGAAACCATGGTATTTTCTAGGTTTTGTGAAAATGTGAGAAAATGTTTTTTCACAGGGTTGAGAAAAATGGAGAAGGGTGTAACAGGGTGAAGGGCTTGGGTTTTAGGGTGAGAGCTTGAGCAAGAGATTTTTATACATATTTTAATTTTCTCATATAGTGAAAAACGGATATCCCGTGGACATAGGCATCTTGGTCGAACCACATTAAAATCCTCGTCTTATGTGATTGTTGATTTCTGTAATGTTGCTTTATTCTTTATTGCATAGATCATGAGCGGTTTAGACTTGTATCCCATCACGTGGAATATCAAAGCTATGTTTGGTGCGCTAACAATTGGTATTAAAGCTTCTAGTTCGTGTTTGAGAAGAAGAGAAAGAAAAGTAAAAATGTATTTTTTATTCAATAGATTACAACAACAAACAAACAACAAACAAATAGCCTTATCCCAACTATTTGGGGTTTTTTTATTCAATGGATTATTTTCTAAAAATTGTGGGTTAATTCACGATGGCAATGAAGGCTTCCATTGGTTAGTTCTCTCTAGAGAAATTTAATAGAAAATGTAGTTTCACTCTTTGGCAAAGAAGGGTCGATGATTTATTAGTACAACAGCGTTTGTATAAGGCGTTGAAAAGAAAGAAAGCAAGTCCAAGGAGATGGAGGATGATGATTGGAAAGACAGAGATGAGAGCAGTCAACACAATTTGTCTGTCTTGCAGATAACGTACTGTTTGGCGTAATGGATGAGGATTCAACACCGGTCTTATGGGAGAAGTTGGAGAAACTTCACATGGGAAAGAGTTTCACTAAGTTATATCTGAAGTGGCAACTTTATGAGTTAAAGATGGCCGAAGGTACGAATCTGTTGGAATGCGTAAATGTGTTTAATTAACTCTTGGATCAATTGCACAAAGTTGATGTCAAGGTGGAGGAAAAAGACAGTGCCCTTTTGCTTCTTACCTTGCTTCCCGAATCTTATGACAACTTAGTGACAACATTACTATTTGGAAAAGATACTGTAAGCCTAAAGGACCTCACAACATCGCTCTTATCTAATAAGATTAGGAGGAGACCATATCTTAAAGTAGGTTTAGATTTTGGGTTGATTGGTCGGGTAGAGAACTATAAAGGGAGGTCATCTGTGAGGGGATTTGGGAGTAGTAGGTTCAGGTCTAAGTTCAAAGAAAAGGACAAGGTGTAGTATTTTCATTGCAAGAAATATGGCTACATTAAAAAGGATTGTCTAGAACGTGCAGACAGAAAGAAAGGTGACACTCCCAGTACTGCGATTGTAGAGGAACAATATGTATACATTAGAGATATTCTCACAGTCTCCAAAAGTATGGACACTTTTCCTCATGATGAGTGAATATTAGATTCACATTGTTTTGTTTATATATGCTCCAAGAAAGAATATTTTGATATGTTCTAAGAGAAAAAGACAGGTGTTGTTTTTTTAGGTGAATGGTTCACTTGTGATGTCACGGGTGTTGGGATGGTGAAGATCAAGATTTTTGTTAGTGTGGTTCATACTTTGGGTGGTGTGACATATGTCCCAAAGATGCGAAGGAATCTAATATCCCTAGGTCGGTTGGATTCCATCGGTTACAGGTATTCAACAGTAGATAGAGTCATGAAAATCGCACTTAGCTATTTGGTCCTGATGAAGGGAGAAAAGTTTGATAGTTTGTATCGTTTAATAGGGAAAACAAAAATTAGTAGTGTTCCTTTGATCTTGATGGGGAGTTGAAAACGGGGTGCACAGAATAACAAGCACTTGTGTAGGGTCTTTTTTGTAATTAGGGCATAGATAAGTATTATGGGTTTCCAACTAGGAGAGTGGAAATGCGTGGGTGCTTTTTCCATAGGCTCCACAGGACTAAAATCTCTATATATCTTTACATGTGAAATATGAGAGAGGTTGGGGTTGATGTTTTCTTTCTCAAGGGTTTTCTTAGGATTGTGAATGAAGGTTAGAAAACAGGGTATTTTATAGGTTTTGTGAAAATGTGAGAAAGGGTTTTTTCACAAGGTTGAAAGAAGTGAGGGATAATGGTGTAACAAGGTAAAGGGCTTGGGTTTTAGGGTGAGAGCTTGAGTAAGAGAGCTTTGTATATCTTTTACTTTTCTCATATAGTGAAAAACAGATATCTCATGGATGTAGGCATCTTGGCCGAACAATGTAAAAATCCTTGTTTTATGTGATTGTTGATTTCTTTGATGCTGCTTTATTCTCTCTTACATCGATTGTGAGTGGTTTAGGCCCATATCCCGTCACTAGGGGTGGGCATGGGCCGGGCTAGCTTGAGCTAGGTCAGACAAAAGCCCGAGTCCGAAGTTAAAGCTTGAACTTTTGATAGGGCCAGACTTGGGCTTACTTTTGCCTAGCCTGGGCCCGGCTTGAGGCCCGATATTATATATATAATATATACATACATTTAATATAATATACTAAGCATCTTAAAATCATTAAATTTTCATAGCTTAGTTGGTAAGAACATTGTTTTGTAAGAGGTCATGAATTCAATTCTCAATAAAGCCAACGAGTTTCTATAGTAAAAAACGCATATCATTTAAATATATACATTTTAAAACCAACAAACTTTTGTAGCTTAGTTGGTTAAAGAATTCATTACTAAGCAAGTGGTCTTGACTTCGAGTCTCATTAAAATTATTAGCATTTTTTGAAGTTCATGGACCGACCTAAAGCCCGATCAAATAAATAAGGCCGGGCTCAGGCAAAATATTAAAAAAGATTTGGGCCAAGGCCCAAGTTTGGCTCAGCCCATACCCACCCCTACCCGTCACATGGAATATCAAGGCTATTTCCACTGTGCCAACCTCTAAAGCCAAGTGGACCACACATTGTTTGTGAAGCTTAAGGGAGGAAAGATGTGAGCTCTTATTGTTTATATTGATGATATTGGAGTGGAAGGCAATGATCTTTCTTAAATAAAGAGTTTAAGAAGCTATTTGAGGAAAGAATTTAAGATTAAAGACCTAGGACAAATGAGGTACTTTCGTAGAGTTGAAGTGGCTTGATCCAAGGAAATATGTGTTGACAGTATATTAACCAACTCTCCCAAAACTTTAAGGTGTTAGGAAATACACAAATTAAAATACTTCAACACCCCCCTTAGGAGGAACACTGTTCTCTCCTAGGAACACACTTGGGTAGCTAGGCACGGGTCCACACAACACGCACACATGCACATAAACACTACATTTGGGAAAATATTTCTGCTGGGAACTCATGACCAAACTTGCTTTGACACCATGTTGATAGTACATTAACCGACTCTCCCAAAATCATAAGGTGTTAGGAGATGCACAAATTAATATACTTCAACACTATGTCCTTGCCCTTTTATTGGAAACTTATATGATAAGCTACAAGCCGTGTGATACACCTATTGATTTTAATCACAAACTGTAGGAAGACGAAGGTACCGGTTGATTGATGTACAAAGGTACTAGAGATTAGTGTGGAAGTTGATATATCTCTCACTGACTACACCTGACATCTCTTATGTTTTTGGAGTCATCGATTAGTTTATGAATACTCCCACTTTTGTACATCTAGATGAAGCTTACCATGTTCTAAAATATCTGAAAAGGAATCTAGGTAAAGGCCTCTTGTATGGCAAAGACGTGGACTTAAAGTTAAGGCATACAAAGATACAAACGGGACAAAATCGATATCAGGTAAGTGATCAACATCAAGATATTGTACGTTTATGGGAGGAAACAGTTGAATTCTAAGACGGTGATTTATGAGGGAAGAATAGAAGAGAGAAGAAGATGAAGGATAATAAAAAAAGAATTGTATTGAGAGGGAATCGTGTGTAGAATGTGTCTCTTCATAATTATTCTTATTTATATGAAATAAATAAGGTTAAAAAAGGAATCATATTGATAGGGAATTGTGTCTCTACAAAGTAATTCTTATTTATATGAAATCAATAAGGTCTATACTATACGGTATTGTAAAACCCATGTACATGACCATTATACCCTCAATACATGTATAATATTGATATACTAACACTCCCCCTCAAGCTAGAGAATAGATATCTATCATTCTCAGCTTGTCAACCAACATAGAGAACTGTGCTCCGGTTAGCCCCTTTGTAAAAATATCAGTCACCTGATCTCTAGTCTGAACAAATGGCATACAAATATGTTATGCCTTCAAATTGTCCTTGATGAAGTGTCTGTCTATTTCCACATGCTTTGTCCCATGTTGTACAGGATCATGAGCAATGTTGATCGCAACTTTATTGTCACAGTAAATACCTATAGGTTCTTGAACATGAAGCCCAAGTTTTGAATGCAACATTCTCAACCATAGTAACTCACATAAACCATTTGCCATAGACCGAAATTCAGCTTTTGCACTTGATTTAGCAACTATAGATTGTTTCTTGCTTCGCCACGTAACCAAATTACCCCCAACAAAGGTGTAATAGCCTGAAGTGGATCAACTGTCTAAGATTAAGTCTGCCCAATTAGAATCAATATACGCAACAACTTTATGATTTCCATGTTTCTGATATAAGATTCCTTTTTCAGGGTAACCTTTTAAATATCTCAACACTTTATGAGCAATCTCCATATGAGCTTGAGTAGGGTGCATGCATAAACTGATTGATTATGCTTACTGCATACGTAATATTTGACCTGGTCCAGGACAAGTAAATGAGACGTCTAACCAGCCGTTGGTGTCTCCTTGCATCAATCAGATTGTCACTATCGTCTTCTTTCAACCTATGATATGCTTTAATTGGAGTTATACATGGCTTGCACCCAATCATTCCAGCATCCTTCAACAGATCTAGGACATACTTCCTTTGAGATAGAAAGATCCCCATTTTTTATTTGACAATCTTAATTCCAAGGAAGTATTTCAGAGGACCTAGATCCTTAATTTCAAGCTTCTGAGCCTACTGATCTCTTAATGTAGGGATCTCACCATCATCATTCCTGGTCACAACTATATCATCTACATACACAATCAAAGCTGTTACTTTTGTTCTCTGGTGCCTCACAAAAACGGTATGATCTGCTTGACATTGCTTGTAACTAATCTTCTTCACCATTGTTACCCGGGATTTTTCAAATCAAGCTCTAGGTGACTATTTCAAGCCATACAATGTTTTTCTCAGTTTACATACTTTTTCCTTATCATTGAGAAATTGAAATCTTGGTGGAGGTTTCATATAGATTTTATCTTCTAAGTCTCCATGTAAGAACACATTTTTAACATTGAATTGTCGAAGTGGCCACCCATAATTAGCTGCTAAGGATATCAGAACTCGTATTGAATTCATTTTTGCTACTTGAGCAAAGTTTTCTTGATTGTCTATTCCAAATGTTTACATATATCCTTGCTTTGTGTCTAATTGCAAAGACCCACCTACATCCAACAAATGTCTTCCCTCGAGGCAGATCCACTAGTTCCTACGTTTGATTCTTTTCTAAGGTTCTTATTTCTTCCTTTACTTCAGCTCACCAATTTGGTTTTGATAATGCTTATTACACATTGCATGGTATAAACATAGAATCCAAAGAAGAAGCAAAACTACGAAATAAAGAAGATAAAGAATGATACAATACAAAGTTGGACATTGGATGTTGAGTACACGATCTAACACCTTTTTTGAGTGCAATAAGAACATCTAACTCAGTAGGTTGGGAGAAAGGAATATTACCTTGTTCATTACTTAGATTTAAAGAAGGCTCTTGGATGAGAAAATTTTTCTTCATCTTGAGTCTTCTTTTTTCTAGTGTACATCTTTAATTCTAGCTCCCCCTTTCTACTAGTTCCATTAAAGTAATATGGTGAAATAGGAATTGAAAGGGAAACTACATCAGACGAATCTTCACAACCATAACTCTCCTTTGAGGAGAAGTCTGTGTGAAAGAGAAAAAAGATGTGGACTCAAAGAAAGTTATTTCCCATGAAACAAACCTCCTCCTGGAAGGGGGTGATAACACTTGTATTCCTTCTAATTAATTACATACCCTAAAAACACGTATTTAAGTACCTTCGAATCATGCTTGGTGCGATTAGATTTAGGAATATTGACAAAACAAATGTAGCCAAATGTCTTAAGAGGCAAGAAAAATAAGGATGAAGAAGAAGAAAGGACTTGAAGAGTTGTTTGATACGAGAGAACACGAGTTGGTAATTTATCCATGAGATATGTTGTAGTTTGGACATCTGACCAAACAATTGTTGGTACATGCACTGTGAACATAATAGTACGAATTTCAAGGAATGTCCTATTCTTCCTTTCAGCTACTCCATTTTTTCCGGAGTACCTAGACATATAGTTTGATGGATAGTACCAGACTCATCGAGATAAGATGACATTTACCCTGAAATATATTCTCCTCCATTGTCAGATCTGAGTATACGAATCTTTTCATAAAATTGTGTCCTAATCATAATGTGAAAAGACTTAAAAGCAACGTAAACATCACTCTTATGTTTTAACAAATATACCCATGTAGCTTGAAAGAAATCATCAAAAAATGTAACAAATATCTAAATCCAGATAATAACACAGTAGGGGAAAGACCCCAAACATTAGAGTGAATAAGAAAAAAGAGAGGATCACTTCTTTTATTACTTATTAGGTAAACAACTCAACAATGTTTGGACAACTGACACGGTTCACAATTAAAACTAAAACTAGAAAAACAATGAGGAAACATTTGATGCAACAATGAAGATGAGGGATGACCCAATCTGCAATGCCATTGCAACAACTCATCTGAAGATATAGGGTTTCTCTTTATTATTGAAGATGCAACAGGTGTATTAGAGTCTAAGAGGTAAAGTCCATTCTTCTCATGCCCCAAGCTAATCGTCTTCTTCGTCTCCAAGTCTTGAAACAAACAATGAGAAGGAAAGAAGGTGACACAACAATTCAGATGATTAGTCAAATAACTGATGGACAAAAAGTTTAAAGTAAAATTAGGAACGTGCAACACAGAGGACAAAGATAATTTAGATGTGACATTAATGTCACCATGATCAACCACTGAAGAATAAAAACCATCTGCAATATACACGTTATCCCTACCAAAACTAACTTGATAGGACTGAAAGAGAATAAATATACCAATCATATGATGAAATGCTCTTGAATCGATAATCCAGGAGGCTTGAGATGATGAAACATAAGCAGAGAGAGCTGACCCAGATATATACCTATGTGTGCAAAGGATGAAGTAGGAGCTGCAGAAAAAGTATCAAGCAAGAACAAAACAACAAAATGCCTCAATCTCTAACTAGGACAATCCCCCACCATCACTGGAACTAGCAGATACTACAGGTAAGATATCTGAGGATGTTGAAGCTATTGTATGAGCACTGAGACGGCCTCCAAAACGACCACTAGCTTGGCCTCCCCTAAAACCACCATGTGATACGGTATGAGAAGGATCTTGAGGTGAATGACCATGAAGATCCCACCAATTTTCCTTGGTGTGGAGAGTGCGACCACAATTCTCATAGATAAGCTTATCCTGATCATCAAAGGTGTTGCCAAAGTGACCACCATGGCCACCTCGCTGAGATGAAGATGTAAGTACTGATTTTCCCATCACTGGAGCTACATTCATCACACCTCATTTTCTTTCTTCATGATGAATATGTGAGTATACCTCCTGTAATGATGGTAACGGATCATGCCTTAAAAAGATTGACCCTAACTTGTTCATATTCCAGATTTAGGCTAGCCAGAAATTCAAATGTTTGGATTTCTTCAACATGTTTCTTAGATACATTAGCATCCGTTACACATGAAGCACGATATGTATTATAATGCTCTAACTTTTCCCACATTTTCCGAAGAGTTGAGTAATAAATAGATAGAGAGAGATCACCTTGCTTGAACTTGGCAATTTGCTGCCTTAGGTCATAAACGTTTGCTGTGTGCCCAATTTCATAATAAGTTTGTGACAAAGAACTCCAGATTTTGTGGGTTGAATCAATAAACAAGTAAAGCCTACTAATCTCATGTTTCGTAGAGTTCAATAACCAGCCCATTACGAGGGCATTTTCTATCTTCCACATACAACATTTGGGCTCTCGCGGGGCTAAAATATCTATCTCACCCGTCAAGTATTCTTCCTTGTCCTTTCCTTGAATAAAAATAAGAACAGATTTTGACCAGGCCAAATAATTATTGCCATCAAATTTCATTGTTGTGATATGAGTTTGAGACAAGTCAAAGACATTAGTAACTACATTGCTATTCATCATCCCTGATCCATTGGAGGTATCGCTTATTTCAGACATATTGGTTTGCAACAGATACAATATGCAATGGTGAACAATCACAAAACAAAAACAACCTCCACAACCTCCTAACACCAACACAAAGGGGATTGAGTCTGGCTAACACAATTCATATCTATAGAACTTCTCACAAAATCAACACATAGGGTTTGGAGTACATCCACACATACCATCCACACCACTTATTAGAGAAATAAGGAGTCATAAACCAAATTAGACTCACACGTGTGCAAAAGAGACCAAAAAACAAACCAAAGAAATCGGCCTGAAAAGGGCGACATCAAACATGTTCCACCAAAACTGATGTAACTCTCTCAAATCAAAACCAAATTAACTGAGGTTTCTTCCTACTTAATCCACATTAAAAAATGATCCGTCCTTTTGAAGCAATCACACTCAAATTCTTTTTAGTTGATTGGATTGAGTAGATCGTCAAAACTTGGGGTTTTCGATTTTTTGGAAAAATCCCTTCAAAAAACACACTTAAGAGTGATAAAAAAATTCTACAAAAATGATCACAATTACCCATAAATCACACAAAATGAACCCTAGCGACTTCTGGCACCTGTACGGACATGCTGACATCAGTTGTACAGACACTAACAATTGCCGTGTTTTTCAAACTCTGTCGTACTACCTTCAATGTTGATCAATTCCCCTTGACTCTAATACCAAGTTGAATTCTAAGATGATGATTTATGAGAGAAGAAGAGGAAGAAGGAGAATAAAAAATTTTAAAAAAAATCATATTGTGAGGGAATCGTGTGTAGAGTGTCTCTACACAATAATTCTTATTTATATGAAATAAATAAGGTCTATACTATACGGTATAGTATAGCCCATTTACATGATCATTATACCCTCAATACATGTATAATACTGATATACTAACAAAAACTTAGTCACTTGGAGAAGTAAAATGCAAAAGTAGTGGCAAGGTGAAGTGTAAAGCCTAAGTTCAGATCAAGGATCATGGGATCTTTTTCCTATGGCTTCAAAGGTTGATGATTGAATTGGGGTTCTCTACTTAAGGCCCAATGAACTTGTATTGTGACAACAAGGGAGCCATCAGTATTGCTCACAACCTAGTTCAACATGATAGGACAAAGCACATTGAAGTTGATAGACACTTTATTGAAAAAAGCTGCAATTTGAGAAAATCTGTACACCCTTTATGAAGATTGGAGATTAGTTGGCAGACTTGTTCACTAAAGGTTAAGTGGCCTTCAGTTTCAGAGATTGTAGACAAGCTAGGTATGAGTGACATCTTCATACCAACTTGAGGAGTGTTGGGGTGTATATGGGAGGTACACATGTACTTGAGGTTATTTTAAACATCTGTTGTATTTTTATTCCATGTTGTATATTAGCTGGTTTTTTTTTTAAATACCAAATACATGAAAGTGAGTCTTTACACTCTCTCACAATTCTTCTTCTTCTTCTTCTTCTTCTTCACACACATTAAACCCTAAGACAGTCAATTTCCTTCTCATCTACACTGTCCAACTGGAAAATGCCATGTAAATCTCAAGTTGAATGAGATATGGTCTATTTCAAATTTTGTACATGTTTACTAATTCACCTAGCTGGGATATGTTGTAAGTGTTTTCATTTTTAAGTTTTAAATCTGTATGAATTGACATTACATCTGCTAGTGTCTGAAATTTATAAAATGTGGCAACACGGTTTATTGATTTCAACTTATCCAACTATACCACAACGAGGATCAAATATATTATTGGAAATACTTTAGGCATATTGAATGCATGTCTTGTAAAAAAGGGTGGATAGAGGAATGCCCAGAATCAGCGAATATACAATTCTACCAATGCAAAGTATAAATCTGCTGTCTTTTTTCTTATTTTAGTTTGGCATTTCCTCTTTTGTTTGTTGTTCTCTCCCTGAATGGGTTTGTTCACTTTGTATATTGACCCCAGGTGTTGTTCACTATAGAATCTAATATCATGGCTTGTAATGTTAACCAAAATGGTTTTTTTTTTTTTCCTCCCAAAAAATTCAAGAAATGGAGGAAGAAAACAACCTGGTATCTGTTTTGATTGGTGAACTTTGTAACATTAGTAATCATTTATCAACTTTCCCTTTACCATTCTTTTGGTGAAGCTTGTTTTGAAGGAGTTGCCTTCTTTTCAGATTTTATATTCTTCTTTATTAAGTTTGGTTTGTATAATTAGCCTCACGTCAATAAAGACTGAGGAGATAGACACTAATGATCAAATTTCATTAAAATCTCCATTGGCACTCGAATTGTTGATTCATCATCATAGATGGCTCGTCATATATGTCTTAAAACTAATAGTTCATCATCTAATGGATCTTTCCCAAATAAGGGACAAGAAGGCTCTACCGAAAAATGATGGTTCAATTTGATCTTGTTCAGAGCAAAGATAATTGTCAATGCAACTATTAATGTGATTATTCCAACTACATTTTGTATCATAAATGTAACTTTCATAGTAGTGACTGTCACTCTTAGATCTGTTATCTTTTTGAAATATATCTAAATCTTCCTTCCTCTTTGGATCTATCAATCGAATATTGATTAATATATAATTGATCAACCATTACATAGAAATGTCTCTTCTGATCAGAAACAAAAATTTCCAGCTGTTCTTGGAAATTCTTGCTCATTCATTACTCAAGTTAGTGACCAACGTTCTGTGACTAATGTGAGATCCAGTCAAGGACCTACTAGTTTAGGTAAATATTTAATGCGCTCCTGATTGTGCAAAGTTCATGATGTAGAATTCTTTCGGTTCATCCTGTCCCATTGATTCAGCTCATCTTAAATTAGCATCTTCCAAATTAGATATTAACTGAACAAGTATATAGCTAAATATCTGTTACAACAAACCTTACTTTAGGATGTGGCAATTATACACTATGTTTTTTATTCATCAAATAATTAAATAAATAATTTTACACTATGTTGTGCCCTGGAAATAGATGCTTTTCAACTTTTTATGTTGCGCAATATCTCTGCAGAAGTTAAAGCATTTGAAACAAGATATTAAAATAAAGGATGAGCTATAGGAGAATCCCAAGGGCTTGTGATATCTCCACATAACATGCATATACATATGTATGCGTATATGTAATGAATAATGTATATTTAATTTATAATACAATTATCATATCACACACACACACACACAGTAATATATATATATATATATATATATATATATATAGTATCTTATCGTAACCTCAGTTTTCTTCAATCTAGATAAACTTGACATGTGGATAGAAGAGGACGCTAGTGAGGACAAGGTGATTCGATGGAACAGGAGGGTTGTCATAAATAGAAGTGTTGTGCACTAAGGTTATGGATAGCTGAAAGAAATAAAACCCATTTAAAGTTTTACCCATTTCTGTGGTCTTATCTCTATCTTAATAATTATCCTATGGTGTAACAGGTCATTATGCCAATCCAAATCATAATGAAACAATTACCTGTATCAATCATTGCGTGCAGAATAACTTGTGGTAAAAGAAGCTATCATAGTGGGTGGGCATAGAGAGTTCCTAGGAGATGGTGATTTCTCATTGGATTTCCTTTCTACAAGAATTCATGAATGAAAAGCCACCATTTTTTTTTTTGGTGGGGGGGGGGGAGGAGAGATAAGAGGCAATTATTATAGAATAACTCTTGATATGCTTTATATGGCTATGGTTATTGTACATACGAGATTCTCTTATGTATCTAAAAATATACATGTTCTTTTGTACAGAGAAGAGAGCAACAACTGAAAATACTTACAGTACTGTCATACTGAAAAAAAGCAAATAAGCTAGTTTCCTGAAATATGTACATGATGTAAATTACATGGTGATTTATTCATGCATAGTCAAATAGCCATGTGCTGTGCTGTATAATACAAAACAAAGGGCATGGATGATGGCTGCCATGTCATTGTTGACAGAAACAACTATAAAAGTGTAGGTGCTTCTGTGACCTGCTGCATGTCCCACAGGGCATTCACAGCTCTGGCTGCTGGTATATTAGTTCTTCACAGTACACAAATATAGTTACGGTGCTTGGGTCCTGGGCTTCCTGATGCGGGAGCATACCATGTCAAGAAGAAGAAGCTAGAGGATCATGGATAGTCTTCTTTGTCAAGTCTAGTAGAGT
>JAOXJP010217996.1:0-2500 GCA_025762735.1 Platanus orientalis
TGTGGGCCTATTTGGTCCACACAACTAAACAGCCCATAATGCACACACATATAACACATGATTCATTTTGAATCTTAGTCTAGAATGGTTTCACATTGGAGATAGTGGGTTTAGGAGAAATAGGAGAGAGAAACGAAGAGTGAAGGTAAATTTTTTTGGGAGAAAATGTAATGTCTAGGATTTTATCTTGCTGTCATGTTTTGGACACAAATTGACATGTAGTGGTATTTTTTAATTTAGTGCCTCTTTTAAGTATGGAGCAAATATTCATTAAAATACATTTTTACGGTTTTAACCCTATACATCCCATTTGTATGGGTACCTTTTTTTTTCATTTGAAAACTGAATTTATAGTTTTAACCCTATGCACTAAGCCTTTGAATCCAAAACATGGTAGGACATACAGAATCTTGGATTATACATTTTCTTCCATTTTTTATTTTTTAAATAAAAAAGGATGAAAAAAAAAAAAACAAAAACAAAGGTAAAAGGTCCATTACTTTAGTACATTACTATTAGAATATATTACTGTTTAAAAATCGCTGGTGACTCGATTAACTTGGTCAAGTTACTCGACTCGATTAAGTTCCAAGTAAACTCGGTGCTAAAACTCAGATGACATCAGCACATAGTTATCCATTAACTCTGCTGAGTTTTGCGAGTTACTCGGATGAGTTTTTTTAGAAAATCGGCGAGTAACTTATTCTAAGACCATTAGACCCATACATATAGAGAAAAATGATAGAAAGCGCTGCTCAAGAATAAACCCTAACTCTAAACCTAGCCATAAATCCAGATAAACCCAATGTATCATTGTTAAAATTAAACCCCAACTCTAAACCTAGGTGTAATTCCACATAAACCAAACTTATGTGAGCTGTTCATTGTTAAAAATAGAAAGTGGAAGCATTGGTTTTTGGCATGAATGATAAAGGGGAAAATAGAGGAAGAGAGATTGGGGAAGAGAATGAGAGAGAACAAAGGAAGAGACGAAAGCGAGCACCATACGAAAGAGAGAGAGCACCATACCTACCTGGTTCGTTCTGCGCTTCAGCTTCATCAACAAGGGAAATGTCTCTATTGAATAAAAAATGTAAAGGAATACTTAACCATGCAGTTGGGACTTTATCTTTGTCTTGTCAAATCAATTTCCTTTTCCACTTATTAAAAGATAAATCAATTGTTTTTTCTTAGAAGAAAAGGGTTACTTCATTATAAAAATAAAATAAAATAAAAACTCCATAAAAAAGCAGTTTTTCATATTTTTTATTTTTTATTTTCTATTTATATCTTTTTTCAATTTTATTTAATTTTTATATGTTTTATACTAACCAACTGAACAACCAGGACGAGTTACCCCAGACAACTCGGATCCACAAACCTCCAAGTCACCGGGCCAATCCGAGTTTTTAAACACTGGATTAGATAGTGTTTAAAAAAGTGTTGTGATCAATGAGATGCCATCGTTTCCAGGTGATTCTACCTACCAGCATTGATTATCCATCCATGGGTCTGTGGTTACTCATCTCTCACCTAATCTACTTGTGGTGATAGCCAGTTCTCTTTGTTGCTTTTCTTTTCCCTGGTTTTCCCCAAAACCGTCTTGGATATGGATGGAACTATGGAGTTGGCTGAAGAAGTAGAAGTTACGGCTGAAGAAATAAGTAAGGTCATCTTCCCCAAAAAGCTGATGAGGAAGATGAACAGGAACTCATCTACCAGCTCAGAGGTTCCTGTAAGGTCACACAGGAGGTCGTAATGTCAAGACACTGTAGAGATGATACTTCGGGTAAATGGTACCTATCGGTCCTTGCTAAACCCCTTATAGGTAAAACTCACAACCGAGAAATCTTTGTCAAAGTGCTCTCCAAAGCATGAACGTGGTCAAAACCAGCGGACATTTTCCCATTGGATAATGGAAGTTACAGAGTGATGTTCCATAATATGAAGGATTTTTGTAAACTTTGGACTGACGGGCTGTGGAATTTCAACAAGAACACCATTGCCCTAGCCACTTGGTCGCCGGGAACGAGCCCGGAAGTGGTCAATTTTATTGAGGTAGAATTTTGGGTCCAATTCCATAACATGCCCTGGGACCATTTCACAGACGCTGCTGGTAAAATTCTTGCAAGAAGGTTGGGAACATTTAAGATGGTCGACCACTTACAGAGAAGTTTCCTTTGTGTTCGGATTGGTATCAACATTTCTAAATCTCTAATAAAAACCTATCGTCTCAAGTGTGAAGATGGGTCAGCTTACAAGATTTCTGTCAAATATGAACGCCTTGGAAATTATTGTTATTATTGTGGTAAGCTGGATCACGAAGATGTGGAGTGCGAGAAAAAATTTCAGGATAAGGGTAATGGCTGTCAGGTTGAGGCGATTCAACGAGTCAATGATCTTGAAAATGGTCTTCGTATCGACTCCCCAAGACACAGGACAAATGAACAGAGCATTAGATACTCAGCTCCACACCAGTTTTTTCAGGACCACACTAGAG
>JAOXJP010217996.1:7500-11755 GCA_025762735.1 Platanus orientalis
AAGCTACAAAGAAGATAAATGTCAGCTCAGCTTTACTTATTGTGTACCCACTATGCATTGGAACGCCCCCTATGTGTCTTACCGATACAACCTCTATTCCCTCAAATGAAAAAGTAGTAGCTTCAAATCCCTCTAGTCAGAAACAAATGATGACAAATAGGAAGGACAATCCTAGAGAAGAGAGGGTCATTGATGAGGTTTCGAAAAGCCAAAGTAGTAAGCAAACCCGTGCCAAGGACGAGATAACTAGGTCAACCAATGGGGCCTAAAACCAATTGGTTTTAACCCAGGTCGCTTCATTGGCCCACCCGAGTTCTGGTTCCGTACCAAATGATTATGGAAAGCTTCAACTAGAGAGCATGTAGTTGAAAAGATCATCCCCAACCCCGAAATCACTCAGTGAAGATGGCCCAGTAAGGAGGAAGGTCTATGGAGATGGTAATGAAAGCACACTTCAGAAAGAGCTCGTAGAAGTTCCCATTAATATGGAGCTCGATGGAGTAATATCTAGGAAGAGGAGCAGAATATGTGAAGAACACTCTCAAGCATAAAAAAAGCTCCCCTGTGTTCAGGTGGACCAGAGGAGCAAGGTACTTGATTTTTTAACTCCTTTTAATTGCAATTTCCTTTTATATAAGGCACAAAATTCACTATATCCGTCCTTTGTCTACTACCTTTGCAAAAAAAGTAGTAGAAAAGGTAATTGGTTCTTAGTGAAAACAATCATGTATAATAGGAGTAATCATAGATTGAAATGGGGAACAGGTGCTCTCCTCAAGAGCCTTGTACAAAAAAGAGTAAGAATTATAGGCCCAATCCTTCTTCTCATAGAATCAATGAATAAGGGTTGGGAAGGTGAATAGGTATATAAGAATTACTCCTTTCTTTATGAATGTTTGTCAGAATTAGGATTGCCTTCCCCTCCTATTGTAAGGTTAAAGTTACACTGTAAAATTCCTGAAAAATATTTTCAAAATCAAATAAGGACACAGATTTCAAACCCTTCCATCTTGATAAAATTCATTCCCAACATCCACAAAGAAGTAGTAAAAAACCAAAAGTTTTAAACTTGGTTAGTTTTTAGCCATCACTCAATTGCAATGTCTATCTTTCTAGTTTCTCTTGTCGGCCTGAGAAAGCTCAAGGCTGCTCCCTATGGCAAAAATTGCCTCTTCAGTGATTGGTTTATGAAGATAATATCTCCATCATACAGAGCATGTCTCCACTCTTACCATAGGTTCAATGGGTATAGCATGAATCTTGTCCTACGTCCTGACCAATATGATGTCTCTTTCCTCCCCAATCTATCTGCATGGGTTCCGGTGACTGTCCCCAAACAGCACCTCGGTTACCCATGAGGATATCAGCTTGGAACTTCCAAGGAATCAAGAAATCCTTGATAGTTAGAGCATTACAGGCTATGATCAAGTCCAAAAACCTATAAGTTGTTTTTATATCTGAAACCAAGTGCCAAGGAAATGTGTTTTGCAAAAAATCGGCCATCTTTAAAGATTGGAATGTCAAGGTAGTGGACTCAATAAGTACCTCAGGGAGTCTGACTCTTTTGTGGAGAAAAGACTGTGAGCTAAAAGTTACCGATCTAAACCCCCATTACATTAGTGTTAGAATTAGAGATAAAGATTTCAATAGTAATTGGAGAGCCCTTTTTGTCTATGGTGAACCCTCTAAGGACCTTAGGAATGTCTTATATGCCCTTATCATAAACAAAATTAAAATGATGTTTGGGCCTTTAATGTGTATGGGCGATTGGAACTGTATATGGGATAGAAGGGATAAGAGGGGGGGGAAAACAGAATTCCCAACAGTAGCATAAAAAAAATCCCATAGGATTTTGGAGGAGGGCGATTTGATTAATATGGGGCACTTTAGCCCTCAATTTACCTGGACGAATAACCAAAGTGGTTTAAGGAACATCAAGGAAAGACTTGATCAAACAGTTAGTAACAAAGAGTGGAATTCCCTCTATCCTAAAGTAGTTACTAATAATATGATGATGCAAGGATCCGACCATAGTTGCATTATCCTTGATACCTCCCCTCCTACCGATTTCTAACCTAGACCGTTCAGATTCGAATGGGCCTGGACAAGTCACCCCAATTACAAAGACCATATTAAGTCTATCTAATCGGACAAAGACATCCCTCTTGGTATTAATAGAATTACTAACAAATTGGATGCCCTCCCCCCTGCCCTACGGAGATGGGACAAATTTGTCTTTGGTAACATAGATCAAAATATTGAGGAGGCTAGGGCAAAACTAAAGATTTTACACACTCAGGTACCCGATGAACAAACTCCAAAGGAAATTAATAATGAGGAGACAAATCTAGATGACTGGCTTAAGGAAAGTGAAATAAGATGAGCTCATAAATCTAGGGTGAATTGGTTGAAATAGGGAGATAAAAATTCAAAATTCTTCCACCTCTCTATGATTGCTAGGTGAGCTCGCAACATAATCAAAACCATAAGAAATGAGAAGGGGGAATGGATCCAAGGTCATAAAGAGATTCATAAAGTTACTTAAGATTACTTCACAAATCTGTTCAATTCAAAGAATCCAACCCTTGAGCAAATTCGTAAGATCACAAAGAACTTTTACCTTTTCCTCTCAGAAGAGTCTAAAGCTTTTCTTGATAGGGATTTTTGTGATGAGAAAATTAAGAAGGTTGTATTCCAGATTGGTAAACTTAAGACTCCCAGGCCTGATGGATTTCAAGCCGGCTTCTTCCAAGAATATTGGGAGTTTGTGGGGGAAGATGTAATTGTTGCTGTTAAAAACTTCTTTATTCAGAATACCTCTCTTTCATCCATTAACCAAACTTTTATTGCCTTCATCCCCAAGATAAAGATTCCTGAATATATTTATGATTTTAGACTTATTAGTCTCTGTAATGCCTTTTATGAGATCATCTCAAAAACATTAGCAAATAGATTGAAGGAAGTGTTTCCCGAAATCATCTCCCTACATCAAAGTGCTTTTGTTAAAGGTCGTCAAATCTCAGATAATATCTTAATCGCTCATGAAGTCCTCCGATACCTAAAAAAGGATAAATAAACAAACCATCATATAGCCATTAAACTTGATATGAGCAAGGCCTATGATAAAGTAGAATGGCCTCTAATTAGTAATATGATGGATCAGGTTGGTTTTAATGAGAAATGAAGCGGATGGATAAGGAATTGTATGAGTTTAATGTCTTATAAAGCCCTTATAAATGGTGCCCTGGGAAAAGAGTTTTACCCTATTAGAGGCCTTCGTCAGGGAGATCCCCTATCCCCTTTTCTCTTCCTATTATGTGCTGAGGGACTCTCTGCTTCTTTGATTAGTCTTGAACGATTTAGGCAAATCTCGGGGATCAAAATCAATCGTACTTGTCCAACCATTTCACATTTGATGTTTGCAGACGATTGTTATATCTTCTCAAAGGTATGTCCAAAGGAAATAGATCTCATAAAAGAATGTCTTGCCCAGTTTAGCAAAGCCTTAGATTAAATCATAAATCAAAAGAAATCCGAAGCCATCTTTAGCCAAAATACTCCTAGACAGTTTAGAAGAATCACCATGGAAAAATTGGGCATTAAACAAACTCAGAATCCATGTTCGTATCTTGGCCTTCCTTCCGCTGTGGGATAGAACAAAATTTTCCTGTTTTCCTACATCGAGAATCGAACGAGGAAAAAAGTTCAAGGTTGGAAAGGTAAGCTTTTGTCTCAAGCTGACAAAGAAATCCTCCTAAAGTTTGTTGTTGTTGCTATCCCTACTTATACAATGTCATGCTTCATTTTACCTAAATCAATATGTAATTCTTTATATTCTATCCAACACAAATTTTGGTGGGAAAGCGGTGAAAACGATAGAAAAATGAATTAGATTGCTTGGGATAAACTCCAACAAAGTAAAAGGGAAGGGGGGCTAGGTTTTCGCAATTTATATAATTTTAATTTAGCTCTCTTGGCAAAGCAAGCATGGAGAATTCTCTACAACCCAAACAGCCTTTGGACACAAGTTCTAAAAACTTTCTACTTCCCTAAGGGATCATTCCTCTCCATCAAATATAGGAATAACAGTTCATGGGCATGGAAAAGTATTATCAGAGGAAGGGATCTCTTGGTTAAAGGGATACTCTGGAATGTAGGTGATGGAAGAGACATTTATATTTGAAGGGATCCTTGGATCCCAAACGTGAAAAATTTCAGACTCTATCCCATCTCCCAAGACCCCTTCCAAGTGCAC
>JAOXJP010218007.1:0-11754 GCA_025762735.1 Platanus orientalis
CCTATCATGTAATACCTACTGCTTTAACTAATTGAACTACAAAATTTTACTAGTTTTAAAAAAGCATAGAAAACTATCTATTTAAGTTTTAAGGGTTGTTTATCTTAAAGAATCATCTAGGACTTAACCCAATACTTATTATAAAAAACATTTTTTATCAACTAAGCTACATACTATTGATAATTTTAAAATAATTAGTATATTATATATAATACACATATATTATGTATGTAAAAGTTCGGGCCTCGGGCCAGACCGAGTTAAGCCTAAGCCCGGCCCTCAATAAAAGTTTGGGCCTCGGGCCCTTGCCGGGCCTAGCTCGGGCCAGGATTTTTCGGGCCAATTTGAGGGCCGGCCCGGCCCATGCCCACCCCTAGTATTAGCAGAGATATGGATATGGTACATGTACATATTTCCATTGCACTTGATTTAGTTTATTGTTGTTTATATCTTGCTGTGAAGTGTTTGGATTAGAGGACTTAAATGGATAAAAGAAAAGTAATCGATTTATATGCAAAGGAAAGTGATATGGGTTCGAAAAAGGGTGTCACACTCCAAACATGGGATCTCTTGCCTATGAGATACGGGTTTGGGGCTTTTTATTTGTTGTCACGGATCTGGATTCAAGCCTAAACCACGGCCCACGGATTCAAGTCATGACACATACACACAATACGTACATACCCGCTTTGACATGGAATTGAAAATACTCAATAAGATCCATTTGATTTCAGTGTTTGCATTGGATAATTGAATAATCCTTTGATCCTTAGATCCAAGTGAATTAAATGCTTTGAGTACTCATTTGATCTTAGATCCACGTATTTTTTAAAGTTTACTTCAAGGATTTCAAGTGAATTTGTATGAATCTCATCTATTAGAGTGATTTCATCTTATTTGCTACATTATCTCATTCTTATGTTCATAAGTCATTGAATATTAGTGTTGTGCACTGGATACGATTGATTCCCCTTTGATTCTTAAATCTACTTCGACTTCATTCGAATCCATATGATCTATTCATGTTTTCCCCTTATCGATTCTTAAGATCTATATTAATCTATGTGATTCTATTGTATTTAGTGATTTGACGTGATTTGCTATAATTTCTATAAATGATTGAGCCCAATCGAATTCCAAGTGAATTAACATGATTTACATTGAATTCTCTCATTAAGATCATTGAATTTGCCCTTATTCCCTGATAGAATTTAAAAAGTGTTGTGCACTATGTAAAATCTATCATGATTTGATTTTATGTGAGAGATCTAATTAATTAACCATGAATTCCAAGTGTCCTTTGATAGAAATGATTTGTTCATTAAAGCTTGTGAATATATATCATTGTTTTGGATTTCTAATCCTCATATTGGCATCACATTGTGAAGATTGATAGCTTCTTTGCATGTTAAGTATTTTGATTTTTGACATTAACATTTGAATCATGTCTGAATGATATGAATCATCGAAGTGAATAATCAATTTTGGTAAGTAATTTACTCTTAAATGTGGACTTTAAATGGGTTAAGCAAATCTGTGAATTGTGAACATTGTGATTTTGTTTACCTTAGAACCATTGATGATATCTCCATTATGACATGTTTTATGATTGTCTCATTTTGAAAAGTGTCAGAAAGAATGTTTTGCAACTCCAAGTTGGTTTTTCATACATAAATGTGTTTATTTTTTTTAGAGAGAACCACATTGCCTTAGTTTTGGCTCTTCCAAATTGATATTTTTTTTGAAAAGTGTTTAGTTTTTAAAAGTTTTGGAAAGAGTTCATACGAAAAAAAATTCTGAATGACATATATTTGAAATTCTAATAAATTTTGTTTTGGAAAGAGTTTGGGCCCCTTCATAGGGCAAAATGTGAAAATTTTGGACCCTACACTTGGGGGTTAAACAAGAGAAGTGGACCCTACTAATGGGAGTTAAACATGATGTTCTAGACATTACTCTTGGGGGTTAAGCAAGAGAAGTGAACCTGTAATACCCCATAATGCACTAGAAGGGTAACAAGTGTAAATAATCATATAAAAGGGTAAACATTGGGATGTTTGGGACCTCATAAGCTGAACCAGAAGTGGGAAATCCAAGCTAAGTCATGAACTTGACATGATTCTAAAGCTACTCTAAGAGCGTATTTGAGGTAACTTCATAGGTAAAACTATACCAACCCGGTAGAAATTAGCTTGTAAGCCATGCATAATTGGAAATATCTAGGAGTCTACTTTCTAATACATCAAACAATGCATAATTTGAAGTTCCCTAGAAAACATTATGACCATTTTTCCACAAGGTTTTTGTGCTGACATGCCAATAGATTTGAGGTAACTTCCAAGAAAAACCTATATAAACTCCACACACAATAAACTTTAAGGCATACATCATTGCAAATATCTAGGAGTATATGTTCTACCGGAATAAACTTTGACCAATTTAGAAGTTTCTAAAGGAAGTTATGATCGATTTACCAAAGGGTGTCTGAATCAGAGAAAAATCAGATATCTAGGACCGATCACAAACATTGGTCATGGACCTAAGACCAGTCGTGAAAAATGTGGGACCGGTACTGACACCCACCACCATTAGTATTCTCTACCAAACCAGTCCCGAAGACCCATGGACCTGTTCCAAAAATCCCGAAAACCTTAGGATTGGTCCTGAAGACCCCTGGAAGAAAAATGTTGAAAAGTGCAAATTTTTGTGGTTTTTGGAAATTTTGGTACCCCAAAGCATGTCTAACATGTGTAGAAGATTCTAGAATCATAGAATGACCTTAGATGATGAAATATATACCCCATTTACACCTCATTTGAATCTAAAACCAAAGAAAAGAAGAAATGAAAGAAAAAAAAGAAATTTGGGAAGAAATAAAGAGAAGAACTCCCAATTTGGTAAGTTATTGCACATCCATGGTGGATTAAGCTATGATTTGAGAAATTCAATGAGAATACATTATTCTTATGGTAAATGATCTTATATGTTGTAGAAATCTTAGGTTTAAAAGAGGATTTTAGAAAATCTAGAGAGTTGGAGCAAGAGGAATCAAGGATAGGTGAGTCTACATACTTAATGTTCTACTCCCTTTATTTTATTATCATATTCTTCATTGTTTTTCTTAGATTTGTGTGAGTTTACATATTTGATGTACTATTCCTTTGAATTATTATTATCCTTTTATTCATTGTTATTATTCAATTTGGATGAAATCTCAATTTTACATCACTTGATTATTAGATATATGGGAATTTAAGTGAGTTCATACACTTGATGTGTTATTCCTTTGTTTTCTTTGCTATTTTCTTTATATTTATACCTCAGATTATATGAAATTTCAGTTTTCCATCATTTGATTAGTAGATCATGAACTTTTGGTGAATTACATATTCTATTGGAGCATTCATTCCATTTTTCTAACATTTGCTTCTGTAGTTCCACTAGATTATATGGAGATTTGAATTCTTTGAGTGGATTACTAAATCTACTCAAATTTGGTCATGTTTCATAAGAGATTTATTCATTTCCTTGCTCTAGCATTATAAAATCATTGAATTCCTAGTCTTTTCTCTATAACAGAAGTATAGGAGTTGGATCCTTATGAAATTAAAGAGAAATAGTGGAATGCATTGTATACAGTTCTACAATATCTGAAATGAACCATGAACTATGAAATTCGCTATGGCAAGGATCCCAATGTTGTCAAAGAACATAGCGATGCTACCTGGAATTCAGATCCAGATGACTTCAAATCAGTGATTGCTTCAATTTTCAATTTAGCAGGAGGTGTGATCTCTTGAAAATCCAAAAGACAAATGTGTTTGACCCATTCTTCAATAGAGTCAGAGTTTGTAGCCCTATCTTCGGCAGGAGAAGAAATATAGTGGTTAAGAAATGTCTTAGTAGACGTATCAGTGTGGGACAAGCCTGTGCTAGCCTCAATAATCCACTGTGATAATTAAGTTGACATATTTAAGGTAGATAGCGAGAATTATAATGAGGAATCTAGGACCATATACCTGAAGCACAATCATGTGAAGGGTCTTATAACTAACGACATTGTGGTTATATAGTATGCGAAGTCCAAGGAGAACTTGGCAGACCCGCTCTCAAAAGGCCTGAGCAAGGAGTTAACCTCTAGTACACCGAGGGGAATGGGACTTGAAAGCCTATAAGGTGTATTTTGACTAGACATCCAACTTGACAACTCAAGCTTCAATGAAAATCCAACCTGATAGATCAAGGTTTAATGGGCAAATGTGTCAAAACATCACCACTTATAAGCACAATTTTAATTAATGAAATATGCCCCTTCCTATGATGAGCCTACATAAGGTATCACCTGCAGATGAAAAATTTGTGTGGTTCTTACAGAAGGTATTTACTGTAGAACATGTGTTTGTTACCTGTGAGGGCACCTCAATGATGATGGAGGATGAGAATGCGATTCTCTTAATGAGCTCTATAGACCCAAATTGGGTTGGGGTTTTGTGAAAGCTCTTGATAAAAGACTCACCTTTCTGAGGGTGGAAGATGATCACTTCTTATGGGACTTAGACTATATCTAGAGCATCTCAGAAAACTAGGATAAAGCAATGACCTTAAATGCTAATCTAAATTATGAGAATGAGTAAGACCTTGCTGGGAGGACTGTGCGTGTAACAAGTTTTGGCTGTCAGAAAACTCACTTCAAGGAATTATCCATTGACATAATTCGACATGCTAAAACCTGTTTACACTACGTAGGGGTTCAAGGTTGATGCCACATTACTTATGTGTGGTGACCTCACTTAAAGCTATAAATAAAACCATTGATTATCTTGATTAAAATAAGTGGAGGATTATTGAGATATTTAAATCTTGAGTTTCGTGCCTCTCTCCTTGGGACAGGTGCCAGCCACTTTATACCAACAAGGAAACCTACCCTTCACAGGACCTGGACTCTTTATCTTGTCCCTCACCTTTTTTGCGAAGACCTCAAGACCAAAGCCTTGAGCTGTCACATCACAACCCCATTTTATGCAAGTCCACCTACCCTCTTCCATTGGCATTTGCGTTTACCCAATTCATCTAAAATGTGCACTATAGCTGCACATGATCCGCATCGCAAGCCAAGAACAGTGTTGATCACCTTGGAAACCTCATCGTGAAAGAGCTATCACAAAGGGACAGCTGTATCACGAAGAGATTTCCTTGCTATGACATGTGTCATCGTGAAGGATGATGAAATCCCATAGTCCTTCTCTATATAAAGAGAGGATGTTGAGCACAAATAATAGGCTAGAAAACTGTTGAAGTGCAATGTGAGAAAGTCTTAGAGCCCAAGAGTTGGAGTGAAGAACTAATTTGAGAAGAGGAAGAAGGCCTAAGCCTTGTGTTCCCAGAGCTTATTTTGAAGGAGGATACCATCATCAAGTACACCCCTTCTTCTTTAGCTCCCTGTCTATTATCTTGTGAAGTTCTTGGTCTCGCCTTCTTCCTTAAAGAGAGTGTGTTAGTGACCTTGAACTTAAAGCTCTCCTGTGAACCACCCTTTTCTTGAAATGGGTTGCTCAGTTCTTGGAGTAGCTTCCTCTTGAGAATTGGTCATCTCCTTGTGAGAGGAAACCATTCTCATTGTGAGGCTAACACTTTATTTGATGTGTTCATAGAGTTGTTAAGTTGCCCAAAATTTTGAAAAATCCAAGAGTTGTAAAATTAAGCATCTAAGACCATGGGCTTTAAGAAATAACAAGGTTCATTCATCTTGTAGGAGAGTGCAACTCCATAGCAAGACAAGGGTTCTACCCAAGAGAGATTGTATCCCAAAGTTAGCTTAGCCATATTGCTTGCACTTTATGAGAGGCCTTAACTATCTTCAAAAAATGTGACAATGACACCTTATCAGCCTTAGATGAACTGGTATAACTAAAGAACACTAGGTTGAAGAATTATAAAAAACTTGTGCTCTACGAACTTCAGGTGAATCGCAAAGGCTTCCACCTAGCAAAATTGCTGACTACCGTGAAGGCTTCTGCATCGCAAAGACATTGAACCGCAAAGTGTTATGTACCAAACTAAAGCATATCGCTAAGAGATTCCATGAAGGACTACTCTATAAAGAGATTTTAGCTTCTGCGAATGACTACTCCACAAAGACATTCTATTGCGAGTTACCATTATCGTGAAGAGATTGCTTTGCGACCCAGCACTACTGCGAACACTCTGCTATTGAGAAGGATACATCCATCATGAAGGACTTGTCTTCGCGACTTAACTTCTCCATCGCAAAAGAAGTATTATCTCCTTACTGACTTCCATACCTACTCGAAAGTCAACAAATAGAACATCCTTTCTGTATTTTGAACCAAAACTTACAAAACAAGTCGGGATATCAATTCCCACAAGTTATATGCATGATAGTTTATAGAACCAATTTAAACGATAGTCCTTTTTAATCATGAAATGGTTTAGATGAAAGTACATAATTGTTCTTAAAGGTAAGAAGGCAACTAAAAACCTGGTCTTACATGTACAGTAAGTTGTACGAGGGAATAGACCCTGGCATTAAAACCCTTGGGGCATGTTTGGTTTAGAAGTGAAATAGAGGGAAAATATAATAAATGAGGAAAACAGTATGATTTTCCTTCAAAATTTGTGAAAAGTAGCGTTTGGGTAGAAATGGATTTAATGCCTCGATAAAGACGCTTTCCATGTTAGGTTTTACTCAGCCAATTTAAACCTACTTCCAAAATCCAACTAAATCAGTCGGATTTTGATGGGAAAGGAGTCATTGGGTTGAACAAAGCAGGGAGGTAATGAAGCCAAGTATTGTCGCGAATAGAGAGGTAATGAAGCCAAGTATTGTCGCAAATAGAGAAGTAAAAGATGACAATGAGAGCAGCGAAGAATTGACGTCAGGAGACAATGTGCTGTAAGGGGATGAGTTCCAACTAGTAAATGTCAAAGAAGTCATAGACAAAGTAAGACAACATGTGGAACATGGTGAGGAAGATGGGGTAATGGTAGCCATAAAATCTGAGGAGGTAGTTCCATGAAGCCATGATCAGAGTTACCGGGAGATTAGGAGAGTTGTGAACAACCTATTATTCTTCTGTATCTATCCCTCTTCTCACTCGGTACTTTGTTTCAGAGAGAAGAGAGAAGGAGAGTGTTTAGATCTATATAGGGAGTGATGAAGGGAAGAGACGACGATGGATAAAAAAATGAAGATGGGCATTTGATCGGAAAAAAAGAAGTCTAATAGGATGAGAGTGTTGGGCTAATCTGATAAGAGGGTTGGTGGTGGATTTGAGTTGGGAAAGAAGCGCTTTGACCATTGGATTTGACAAAGTGGAGAGCTTAGTTTTAAATTGATTTTTTTTTATGATGAGAGAGCATAGTATTTATGTATATGAGAGTGTTGGTATTGGTTGCATTTGATCTGTTCGATAAAATTTGTAAATGAGGAAAATCCAATATCAGATTTAATTTTCCCATATTTAATATTTAACCAAACAACAATAGGAAAACATCACTTCACTTCACTTTTTCTATTTCACTTCTAACCAACATGGCCTTGGAAAATTATTGGGTTTATATCAAAAGGGAGCTTTTATTGCCACCACACTTTTTCCTAAGTGCACCTCACTTAAATGTCCTTTTTTTGCTTTCCCAAAATACCCCAATATAAAAAGACCATTATAACCTTTTTAAACATTAAAAAAAAAAATCAAATCAATTTTCTAAGCACACCTCACTCTCTCCCTCCAAAATTACCTCCATTTTCTTTCTACGTATTCTTCCCAACACTCCTTCATCTTCTTCCTGGGTATTTTTCCCAACTCCTTCCCAACACTCCTCATTTCCAACGTATTAGCGTTACAAGCGGGAACTCAAGCAATGGAGTACCAAGGCACTAAACCGGAGTAAGAAGGAAGCCCCCAGGTATGTCTTTTTTGTGTTTGATTTTTTTTTTTTTTTTAAATTGGCGCCCTATTCGGAAACACTAGTTTGAGCAGCCCTTGTGTTGCTCGGATTGACCTTCCTAGCATACCTTGTCCTGCTTGACTGGCCGGTTCGAGCAACACAAGGGCTGCTTGGACTGGTGTTTCCAAACAAGATAACAAATTTTTAAAAAATTTAAATTTAAATATTAATTTTTTTAGTATATTATTATATAGTCTACATATTAAATTTTAATTATTGTGATTATAGCCCAATGTCTTGACCCAGTGTAGCAAGGCTTGCAAAGAAATGGTCGTAGATTACACTTATGAGTTCCTCACATACGACGTAAAAATCAGTTCGTAGTATACAGTAATGTTATTGGATCAATTGACCGTTGTGTTCTCCTTCTCTTGTGCAAATATTTAGAAGTCGGACGACTTTGATTAAGTGGGCAACAAATGTTGGAAGATGAATGGATTTGTGATTGTTATTTTGAAATCAGATTTAGGTGGTGGTGTAAGAAAACCAAGTTTGACTCTAAGATGTGAGAGGAGTGGACAGTATAGAGAAGACAAGAGGTCTAAAAAAGTCTGTGTGGATGCGTTGCCTAGCGATGATGACTGGATGTTGGAAGTTGTAGGCAACGTGCAAAACCACCCAACTGCATATCATCTAGAGGGTGGGTCACTCCTATGTTGGTAGATTCTCCGAAGAGGAGTACTTGTTATTAAAGGACATGTCCAAGAGTAATGTACGAGCAAAAGACATTTTGGTCACTATGAAGCAAAAAGATCCCCTCAATATAACTACAATAAAGGCAGTCAACAATGTACGACACAAATATAAGCTAGAACAGAAGCTGAGAGATCCCAGATGTAGCAATTATTGGCACTATTGGATGAGCATTAGTACATCGAGTGGCACCGTACAAGTGAGAATAGTGAGGCTGGCACCAACTTATTTTGGGTATACCAAACTAGTTTGAATTTATTACGTGCATTCTCACATGTGTTGCTCATGGATTGCACGTATAAAATGAACATATATCGTATGCCCCTCCTAGAAATCGTTGAGTGGACATCTACTGACATGACCTTCTCCATGGTATTTGTGTTTCTACAACATGAGATGAAGGACAACTTCAATTGGGTCCTAGATGTCTTGCGTGGTATTATGGATGATAGTGCCTTGCCCCACATCATTGTGACAGATAGGGAGTTGGCCCTAATAAATGCTATCTCACGAGTGTTTTCCACTGCCACACATCTGTTGTGTAGGTGGCACATCAATAATAATGTGCTTGCAAAATATAAGAAGTTATTTTCAACAAAGGAGGTGTAAGATTTGTTCATAACCTACTGAAATCTAGTGGTTGGTCTCCAATAGAAGAGGATTACCACAACCACATAACACTATTGGAGAAGTAGTTTAGTGTATATCCAAGCGCACTTGACTACGTGAGGAGTAGTTGGCTGGATACCTACAAAAATAAGTTTGTTACAGCCTGAACGGACTGAATTATGCATCTAGAGCCACAACGACGAATAGGTAAGGTTGTTTTTTATTTTTTATTCTACTTACAATTGTTCCTCATTGATTGGTACTTAACTAGTTGTTCTTTATACTTCTTATAGAGTTGAAAGTTCCCATGCTAGGTTGAAGAGGCAGCTGAGATCTAGTCAGAGAAATTTATAGTCATCTTGTCGAACGTACACAACATGCTCCTATTACAACATACATTAATCAAGGCATCATTAGAGAAATCAAAGATGGTCATCCAATACAGTTTTAGGCAGTCAAAGTTTTGGGAGCTTTGTGGGAACGTTTCCATCACTGCACTTGAGAAGTTATTTGATGAGACGAAACGGGCTAGTTTTATTGGGATTGACTCATTTACATGTGGATGTCAGCTTAGATGCACCCACAACCTGCCATGCACCCACGCAATTGCTGACCATAGTAGGCATGGGCGTCTGATCCCACTTGACTCTGTGCATCCTCATTGGCGCAAGCTTGACATGCAACCCACCTTGAACTAGAACCATGAAAGCGATGATGATGTTCCTAGCAAGGAATTAGATATGTTTAAGCAAGTCTATGTAGAAGCTGGCTAGTTAGGCATGACCTAACTGCTTAGGAAATTGAGGGCATTAATAAATCAAGAGAGTACACATGTAGAAGAACCAGAGGTTAAATCAATAATGCGAGGTAGGCCACCTGAAAGATGGATAAATTTATCCGATGTGAGTCATTCGCATTTGAGAGAGTACCATCGGTGATAGCTACTTCCCAACGAGCACTGCTCAAATGAATGTCAACCCTCTACAGTCGATGAGACCAACCCAACAAAGGAGAGCAAAGAAGAAGGTAATTAGTAGGTTTGTTACTGTGTAAGTGAAGTTGATTTGTCATATCGTTGTTGCTCATGCATTATCCCTTCTATCATAGGTTATTCGTCCATCGTCAGTTCGATCCTCATCATATAATACTTATATTAGACACTTTTTAGATGACATACATCCATTCATTCAACAGATTGTAGATGTAGCAGCCGATAAAAATTATGGGTTTCGGGCGATTGTTGCCTTGCTAGGCATGGGAGCGGATAGTTAGCCTTAAGTCCAGAGGGACTTGTTACATGAACTGTATAGTCATGGACAATAGTATGAACCAATTTTTGTGTGTTTGCAACAGTAAAGGGCATTAGGTTTTTAATTGTGTACTTCAGGGAAAGTTTGTCATACGATTATTAGATGACCTTGCTAGAATATGGACACTGCCTCCTGTTACAATGTTGTATTGTACCTTTTGAGTGTGTGATAGTGTCTGACGTTCCTACCACTCTAATCTGACCCTATACCCACTATCGTCTAGAAGGATCTTGTTATAGCCTTCGTGAATAACAACCACTTTGTACAAGTAAATGTTAATGCGCAAGGTGTTATTATAGTCAATCATGTTCAATAGTGTTTAACTTCACTATTTGTTATGCATGCAAGTCTTCCTCGTACCGGGTCAACATATTGTACCCATCACGATAGATTAGCATAGATACCGGAGCGATAATGCGTCGGGATGGACACTATATTCATATGAACCAAGAATTAAAGAATTCCAACATATAGTTAACGGATATGTAACGACACAAGAGACGGTGGATTTGACTGATGATTGATTGAGCTGGAAGACAACTTAGATTGTGCAGTTTTGTATTGGCGACTTGTATATGTAATCGATAATAATGACCTCCTTTTGCAATAACTCATTCCTTTGGTAATTAATGTTAATATTATTTCAATTTTTATACTTCAAAACCATTACTGAAAGAATTCATTTGCTAAAAAAACACGCATAAAAAAAGTATGAGAATTTTCATCACATGCCCCAAGTGTCTTTAGTAAGTTAGGATTGAAATAAGAAATGTATGAGAATACACCTACAGAAAGGTATGAGAATACACGTCCATATGCATCATCACTAACTCACACATAGTCCCACAACCATGTATTATTAATATACTTGGAAATGACATATGCCCTGCCATTGAGTTGGTACCTGTGTCATATATTTGTAACTTTCTCGACAGTTAACCTACCAATTATATTAATTCGTTATATTTTTACCTGTCATTTTATTTTATTTTATTCTTTTCATTGAGAGATTACGATCTTTTAGTGCGTGGTTTTAAAGTATAAAAATGTAATCACAATAACAAGTAAAGAAGGAATGCGAACAAACAAAACTGTGATTTATATAAATAGGGTTATCCCCAAACAAAATAATACAATGTATTAGGGGGCCTTATCCCCTATAAAGTAAATATAT
>JAOXJP010218018.1:0-11754 GCA_025762735.1 Platanus orientalis
GTTGGTTGGTTAAAAAAATCTAAGAGAAAAAAAAAGAAAGAGAAGAGGAAGAAGAAGAAAAGGAAACGCTCAAGCTCGAGCCTAAACCCTAACCCCTAGCCAAGTAAGGTAAGGTCTTAACCTTGCTTAGGTTAGTTTCTTCAATTCATTTAGATCATAATTCATACTGTTATGCTACTCAAATTTATGTCATAAGACTGCTTTAATTTGGGTTACACAATGGAGACAAAATTGTCTTCATTGCTACTCAAATTTTTCTTTTTACCATGGCATGCTTTTTATTTTTTTATGATTTTTTTACTAATCCGAATGAGTTCAAATTTTAATGGTAGGTTACCAAGAGGGATGTCAACCTATGATAAAAATTTGAGAATTGTTTATGAAAGTTTGGGTCTCAAAATGACCCCCCAAATTGACCTAAAAAATATGTTTTTCTATGCCTAAATTCCAAGCATGTTGTCCTTTTTTTTTTAGAATTTTGTAGATAGGATCAGTAGCTAATTTTTTGATATATTGTTCTCTTGGTATGTATATACATCTGTTAGAAATTTTATAATTTTTCAATGTCTCTAAGGGCCCAAAATCCAAGAAATCTAGCCATTGGATTTTCTCCCAATAGCTAACACCAGAATTTTATCTAAACGAAATTCAGGCGTTGAATAAAGAGGCAATAGGGGAACAATTAGGTGTTAAGATCTAGGACCCACCCTAGTGAACCCTGACTCTTCCCTAGCTTGTATACATGCCAAAATTATAGCACCCTGCACCATGATGCACATATTATTGCACACATGTCAAACTTAGAATATTAAAACATATCACATAAATTTTATACACACATAGGCCACTTAAATGCATATATGTTGATCTGATCATAGGCACAACTTTATAACGACACCAAAAAAATATAGAAATAATTTATTAGTAAAACTTATACCTTTGGATAGGCATGGAAGTCTAGAGTTTTACACAATAAGCAGTAACTGAATAGGAATTTTTTAGAAAAAGTTATGATCATTTTTTCAAAATGTGTCAGTGATGACAGGTCTATAGATTTTTGGTAACGTCTTGAGCCCATTTACACGAATCCTGAGTGAATAAGAGGGTGACCAATATCTTGTTGGAGAGGGCTTGAAGTCTAGTTTTCAACACAGCAAACGACGATTGATTCCGAGTTTTCTAGAGGGAGTTATGGGCATTTTAGTGCGAAGGGGTCAAATCTATAAAAGTCATCTGGATTGATCCGATTTTGTCGGATTGATCCAAACTTAGTGGATCGATCTAACATCTTAGAGTTTACAAGAAAAATGGCCCAAAACATGCCGAATCAATCCGATTTCAACCTAAATCGATCCGCTTTCATGAAAATTGAATTTTTAAGTTTAGAAACTTCCAATTTTGACCCAAATTAGGGTTCTACTTCACGTAGGACTCTTGAAATATCTATATAATGAATAGAAATTGACCTAATTCAACCTAGAACCTTAAGAACAAATAAGGGAGGAAGAACAAGGGAGAAAGCCAAGTCTTGAAGGATTTTTGAAAATTTTTGAAGAACTTAAAGCTTAGGAACATTAAACTATTGTTTTGTTTTGAATTCCTAGGTTCTTGGATCTCTACTACTCCGTTTCGAAGAGAAAATATATTTAGATATGTGATTGATCAATGAACTTTACTAATTTTAATGTTCAAGAATGGTAATCTACCAATAAGTGGTATCAGACCCTCCCATATTAATCTTGAAATCTATTTTTTGTTGTGTTTTGTTTATGGTTCTCTTTGAATATTTGATAAAAGTCATAAATAAATGGATAAAAGTTTTGGAATCCATGTGGTAATAATGATTTATCCAAAAATTTAAAGAGTGTAAAAGTCTGAATCAAATCTAGTGCAGTTTTACATAAAATGATAGTTGTGAGCTTAATTTAAATCGGAATCATGTGTGGTTTTTTTGTTAGCTTCATGTGACTGTACAGTTATGATTTTCATAAATGAATATAATATTTAATGAGTGTATGGTTGTGATTATCTCTCCTCTCTCTCTCCTCTCTTTCTTTAATGGTTATATTCCTCTCAAGCAACTCGGGATGGCGGGTTAGTTTCTTAAGGTTTCTTATTAATAGATGTAATTTATTCATTAGTAGTTTAGAAATAATTGTAAGACCTGAGAGAATGAAGATTCATGGAACACAACACTTTGGAGATAAGATCTAGGCATAAACGAGACAAGAAAATGGCCCGATTTTCATGGGGGATCAATCCCTATGATCTACCATTGTTTTGTTATATGATTCATCTTTACTTTACATGTTTTTAGAGCACCTCCATGAGGTTGGGTTGTGCTCACCTCAAAACCCTAGAAACTAATTTTAGGGAATTGAGGATAAGTAGCAGCTCATATGTCATAGAAAAGTTTGTTATCAAGTAGGAAAACAATGAGATTGAGTCAGAGTCCTATTTGGACATGGACACTGGTGTTTGCAACCTAAAAGGATACTAAATGCAAATAATTTTTAAATAGATTAAAAATAATTATTTTTAGATTATTTTTTTGGAAAAAATCTTATTTTATTTTATTATTAATTTAAAAATATTAAATTTAATAAATTTCAAAATTTTACATCAAAAGTGTCATTGAGACATTTAATCAAACACCCTGCAAGCGGCTACCTGCACAGCACATGCATAGCATGCGTGAGCGCTCTTGCTGCATGTGGCCCTGCTGCGTGCTACACTACAACATGTGCGGGCGTGCTACCCTCCTGCTTACTGTGTCTGCATCATGATCCCACGTCACGCACACCCTCCCGTGATGCCACCCACCTGCATGTGCGCCTAGTGTGGGGGGTTGCTGTGCTCCCCCCCGTGTGGGCTGCTACTACACGCTTCTAGGGTTGTTGCGCATGCACCCTAATTGGCTGTTGCTACCTATGTGCCTGGGTCATGCCCTAGCTTGGTTGGGTGGCCTTGTCAGACACTGTTTCTTTATCCCCTTGTTTCCCTAATCATAGGACCTTCACCTGGATGAATTTTTTGATGATTCGAAATGCGACAGACTCCTTGGGATGCAAGCTACCTCACTAGACCCACTTGGACCAAAAACTTTTGATCCAACCTACAGATTGAAAATTTATACTTTAAGTGTATGGTAAAATTCCTAAAACAACCTGATTTAACCATTTTAACTGGTTTGACTTATTGTTGACTCATTTGACTGATTATTCCATTTTTAACAAGGGTTAACCCAGTTTAACCCGGTTTAACCTATTATAACCAAATTAAGCTTAAGGTTAACCAAATGAGATTAGGGTTAACCAAATAACACCAAGGTTAACCAAATTAGACCAAGACTGATCAAAGTTGACTAGTTTGACTGAAATTGATCAAATTTGACTTGGCCAAACAAATAATAGGTCAATAAGAATTTTATAAAAAGAATATAAGTGTATGAGATACACTATAGTCCATAATTTGGTTGGAATGGAATGTTATGTTGACCAAATAATTCCCTCATATAAAAAATATGAAGTATGACAATAGGGATTATTTTATAAAATAAATTCCTTCAGCCTTCCACTATCAATGAGTGAGAGATTTTAACTGAAATAGATTGGTTGAAGCCCATATGATAAGACCAAATCTATTTTTAGTTAATCTGCTCTCATTCACTTATGAGGATAAGATTTAGGTATGATTAGTGGGACTCTAAGCCCACAGGATACATTATCCCACAATACATACACTAAGTCTAGATGGTGGGTCTATATATAACTGAAAATATCATGACAACCCATAGGTTTTAGGCATAGTAATTTTAGAGACTAGAAGAAAATCAAAACTCTGGAAATGTAATTAGTTCTAATTCACCAGAAGACTTGATGGATAGTAACTATCCACCTAATCAATGCAAACTCAATTAATTCCCTTAGGAAAATATTGTGTTTTATAGGATTAGGTTTCTAATGATCACTAGATATTTGATTAATATCCCAATCCTATGGTATATGAGGGAACTATAGTATTGACAAAAAGTGGTTGGTAGCATCAAATTAAAAACCCTATTAGATGGATAACATATATGTGGATGATGATGGATGAATGGTTTGGTTCGTGTAGATATTAAGCATGGGAACGTTCAACTCACTTTCTGAGATCCTGAAAGATAACAAACTAACTGGACCAAATATCATAAACTAGAAACGAAATCTACTCATAGTGCTCACAGCTGAGAATTATAAGCATGTTCTTACCACTAATCTTCTTAAGTTGCCTAGTGCAACTACTACTCAAGAGGATTTGGATGCATATGAAAAATGGCGTAGGGATGATGAGATGACTAAGTGCTACATGCTAGGATCTATGTCTAATGTCTTGCAACATCAGCACCAAAATTTTCCTACTGCTAAACACATTTTAGTTAATGTAAATGAGATGTTTGGTGGGCTTTTAGAGCAGTAAGACAAATGGCCATAAAAGACTTATTGAGTACTAAGATGTCAGAAGGAACTCTAATAAGAGACCATGTCATAAAGATGATGGGTTTCATAAATGAATTAGAGATTCTTGGGGGCGAAATGGATGCCTAATCTCAAGTTGATGTGATCCCCAGATTATTGCCAGAGTCATTCAATCAATATACATTGAATTATAATATTAACAATTTGAATCTTTCTTTAACGGAATTGATGAAAAGCCTGCAAGGGGCTGAGGAACTCATCAAAAGTAAAAAGTTAAATGCCTTCATAGCTGAAAAAAGAATACCTCCTGGTTTAAGCTAAAAAGCAATAATTAGAAGAAGAAAATAAATTTGGCTTCCAAAGGGCATATGAATGTTCTTAGAAATGGTGGTAAGACTAGTGGTAATGAAAAGAAGAACAAGATAAAAGTAAATTGTTTCCACTGTGGAAAGGTTGGACACTGGAAGAGAAATTGTAGCTCCTATTTGGCTTCTCTAAAAGCAAAGAAAATAGAATGTATTAATGAATCTCTCATTACAATTGAATCCAATTTTTTGGTTGGTCCTTATGATTCATGGTGTGTGGATTCTGGAACCGCAACTCATGTTTGCAATATGTTGTAGGGATTTCAGGAGACTAAAAGATTAAGTGAGGGAGACTTATACCTACATTTAGGGACAGAGGCATAAAAGGCTGTAGTGGCTATGTGAGATTATAGTTTAGATTTGAATAATGTGAGTGTTTTAGTTTTAAAAGACTGCTTATATGTTCAAGTCTCCCTCACTCAGTCTTAGTGTCTCCAAAAAATCATACCATAGATAAATTGCTTCCAAGGAGCCTCTTACCATGAATGACCAACCCACTAAGGGGTCTCTGGGGTCATAAGACTGATGGAAATGATGGTCGTCTTCACCTATTAATGTGATCCTGTGATTGGGTATATAAAGCCATAAAGACTAACAAAGGTGTCTACGGGGCTATGCCTAGCCAACCCATATAAAGGTCTCCAACAATCACAAAGATTGTAAACATATAGAAATATCCGGGGAACTAGTGACATCTTCACTTATTGTTGTACCTAACGATTGGGTACCTGTATAAAGGCTAGCCCACTTAGGGGTCTCAAAGCCCGAACGTATTTTCCCGCTTAGAGGTATATCATATCAAAACCCCATTTCCAAATCTGATGTCAAATCCATGCTCATGTATAGTAAAATAACTACTACATAAGTATATCATTTATAAAAAAATATTCATGTTTTCTAACTCATGATGGATCCAAAACTAATCATGCCAACAGTGATAAAATCAAGTGACTCAATGTACCAAAAATCCACATAGAAAACCCAAGTAAGAAACTCCATGAAAGTGTAAGACAAATCATGCTAGAAAAAACATGCGCATACCACCAAACATTTCTAATGAAGGCAAAGCCCAATGCATTTACGTATAAATTCTAAGATCTTAGCTTGAGAATCAACAGAATTACACAAATTGTTATAAGCCAACTTGAATTTGAACGAATTCACTTAAGAAGAAATTAAGCATATGTAAGGAATCCAAAGGCATCTAAAAGACATGTAAATAGTAAGGAAGAATAGTAAAAAACATTTTATCAAACATGTCGAATGCAAGAATTAAAGAACTCAAGAGGAAATCAATGGAGAAACCCAATTTTCACCACAAGAAACCTTCCAATCTCTACAATTCAAGTAAATCAAGTTTTCAAACTTCTTCACATAAATTAGAAACCACCCCAACCATTCCATAAAGCTCCATCACAAGGAACATAACCCCATAATCTAAGAAAATCATAAAAATCATTAGGGAAATTATTAACATACTCACATCAAGATACCATAATCCATCACCAAGAAATCAACATTCTTAAAAGGAAATAAAGATGAATCCACTAAAACTTGTCTCACAACAACAAATCTAAGATCATAGGAAATAAAACATGAGCATCAACAAATATTCACTTACACAACCAAATTCCTTAGAGATTAACCCACAAATCTTTGTAAACAAATAATACAATCACATTTCTATGAACCTAAGGAAGGAAAGTGTAGCATAAATTGCATATCCACTCACAAATGCTCTACTCTTGGTTTTGAAGGGGATCCTCCACCAAAAGCTTATTTCAAAGCCTCTAAACCTCCTTTCTCTATAAGCAAACAAGGTATTCCATGGTTAGAATACATGAATTACAGTAGAAAATTGAAAGCAATAATTATTTTAGGCTAGATTTAGGTTCCAGCAACTTACCCAAGCTTTGGAGAAGATGATTATTCTCTTCTCCCAAGTTTTCCAAAAGTTGATATTTCCTTCTAAAATCCCCTCTCTTAGGTCCTAACGAACCCTAAATAAAGCAAAATTAGGGTTTGGGGTCAACTTATGTGAGTCCCCATGAAATAGGGGAAAGTCACGCGTTGGCCTGAATCATGAGGTAGATTCTATCTAGGTGCGAGCGCTCCCCTTAAGCTGAGAGCGTTCGAGACACCTTATTGTGAGTGTTCACCTACCATCACAAGGGCTCAGTGGTTTCTTATGTGATTGCTCGCATGGTCATGCGAGCACTCCCCCTAAGCATACCTAGAATTCCAGTTTTTGGAATTTCTAAGGCTGTGACTGCGATCGCTTACCTGGAGCCGCCAGCACTTGGGGTCACCCCCATGACCGGTCGCACCCCTCGTTAGCATTGGGGCTTCCCCAGTCAGCATTCCGTACTTATAGGGTTTATCCTTGTGCATTCTCTTAGGTCTTTGACCCTTATTGTGGGTCTATAAGCCATGAGGCTACTCCTCAAGCTCATGCATACTCTGGGTCTTGAAAACTGAAAAATGGGTCTTGGGTTCCCAAATCACCAAATTTAGGTATGGGGTGTTACATCCTCCCCCTTTATAAAAATTCAATCCCTAAATTTAAATGCATACCTTGGTTATGAAACAAGTGCAAGTACTTGATCCTCATTCATTCTCTTATTCCCATGTGGCCTCTTCTTCTGAATGATAACACCACAAGATTTTCACATAACGCACAAGCTTGTTTCAAAGTACTTGCTCCTTGTGATCAAGAAGCATCATTGGTTGCTCTTCATATGAAAGGTCCCCACAAACTTGAAGTGGCTTATACTCAAGGATATGTGAAGGATCGTGCTTGTGCTTTCGCAACATGGATACATGAAAAATGCAATGCAAATGCAACAAACCTAGGGGTAAGGCCAACTCAAATGCAAAGTCACCAACTCGCTTTAGGATCTTAAAAGGTCTAATGAATCTCAAGTCAAGCTTGTTTTTCTTCCTGAATCTCATCACACCTTTAGTCAATGACACTTTAAGAAACACATGGTCACCTTCTTCAAACTTAAGGTCACGTCTTCTCTTATTTGCATAGCTCTTCTAACTGCTCTATGCTGTCAACATCCTATCACGGATAAGCCGGATCTTTTCGGTGGTCACTTGGACATGCTCAGGTTCAAGAATGTTCCTTTCACTAATGGTAAGTCTAGTTGGTCTTTAGTGTTCAGCCTTGACCTATTGACATGTCAAGCACCTAGCGACAAACTCCATAACCTCTCTTTCATCCCACTCCACCAATAGTAGCCCTTCAAGTCATGATACATCTTTGTGTTACTAGAGTGTACTGTATATATAGAATGATGATCTTCCTAGAACATTTCCCTTTTTAAGTCAGGGTCATTCAGAATGCATAAATGGTTACCCAATCTCAATGAAGCAAAAAGTCTATCGTAGCACCATTCTTACTTCATTCATAATCTTTACAAGCTAAGGGTGTACCTTTTGAATGTTTTTCACCTTGTCAAGGATAGTGGGATGCACTCTAAGGTATGCAAGAAGTACTTTAAACTCGTTAACATGAAGGTCCACCTTCATCTATCTTAGCTTGTTGCAAAAAGACATTCTTTCCATAGTTAAGTAGGTCAAAGAACTCGTAGATTTTCTGTTCAACGCATCTGCCACAATATTTACCTTACCAAGGTGGTAATGAATGGTACAATTATAGTCCTTTATCAATTCTATCCATCACTTTTATCGAAGATTCAACTCATTTTGCAAGAAAATGTATTTTACTCTCGTGGTAAGTGTAGATCTCAAATGTCTCATCGTAGAGGTAATCATCAAAGCGAACACGACAATTGCTAGTTCCAAATCAAGTATGGGACAATTTAGCTTGTACGGTTTCAACTGCCTCGAGGCATATGTGATTACCTTGTCTTGCTGCGTAAGTACATAGCCTAAGCTTTTCCTAAAGCAACGCAATACATGACATAACCTTCGGATCCCAAAGGTAAAGTAAGAACCAGTGCAAACACTAGTCGATCCTTCAACTCTTGGAAGCTTTTCTCACACTGTTTATTCCATCAAACTTTGCATTCTTCTGGGTCAGCTTTTTCAAAGGTCCCGTAATGCTTGAGAAACCTTCAACAAATCTTCTGCAATAACCAACTAAACCCAAGAAATTGTGAATTTCATGCACATCGGTCGGTCTCGTCTAAATCACCATGGCCTCAATCTTTTTGGGATCAATAAAAATCTCATTCTTGGAGATCACATGGACAAGGAACATAACTTAGTCCAGTAAAAACTTGTACTTGCTAAATTTTTCATAAAGCTTTCTTTCCCTCAAAATCTATAACGAAATCCCAAAATGCTCCCGTGCTCTTCTAGACTCTTGGAGTAAACAAGGATGTCATCAATGAACACGATCACAAAGTTGTCCAAGTGAGATTTGAACATGTGGTTCATCAACTCCATAAAAGCAACCAGGGCATTTGTCAAGCCGAATGACATAACCAAAAAACTCATAGTATCCATATCTGGTGCAAAAAGCAGTTTTTAGTCTTCCTTCTTGATTCAAAGTTGATGGAACCTGATCTAAGGTAAATCTTCGAAAAAACCTTAACGCCTTGCAACTAATCAAATAAATCACCAATCCTCGACAATGGGTACTTGTTCTTCATAGTCAATTGGTATAATTTTCGATAGTCGATGCACAATCTCATTGAACCATCCTTCTTCTTCACGAAGAGTAGTGATGCACCCCAAGGTAACACACTTAGGTGAATAAAGCCATTGTTGAGCAACTCTTTAAGTTTCACCTTAAGTTCCTTCAGTTTAGTTGTTGCCATACAGTATAGGGCTGTAGAAACAGGTTTGGTACCAAGGACTAAGTCGATCGTAAACTCGATTTCCCAATCTAGAGGTAAACCAGGGAGATCATCTACGAAAACATTAGCAAAGTCCCTAATGACTGGGATGTCATCAATCTTCGGCCCTTCAACTCAGCTATCAACCACATAAGCCAAGTAGCCTTGGCAACCTCTCTGAAGAAATTTGTCTTCCTGAATCACAGAGATCGTATTTGGAAAAGTGCCATGCTTCACTCCTTGGAATGAGAACTCAGATTAACTAGGTAGATGGAATGCTACTTCCTTCGAGTAATAATGGATAGTGGTATGGTGTGGAGCCAACCAATCCATTTCTAATATCACATCGAAGTATTTCATATCTAACATAATCAAATCCGCAAACAACTCTCTATCACCAATCTTAAATTAGCAAGACCTACATACCAACTCTGCTAACATGGTCTTCCCTAGCAATGTGGAGACGGTCAACACAAAGTCTAACAACTCGGGTAAGGAATCAACAAGTCTAATGTACTGACAAGTAATAAAAGAATGAGTGTGTTGATACAAGGGCATCATTTGTCAAATCCATTGGCAAAAGTGTGGAAGAAGCTCCATCAAGTTAAGCCTTGAAGACCAACACTAAAGCCGGACTACAACTTCAAAGAATGTAAAGGCATGCATGTAGCTTTATATGGATCATGTAGTATGACCCTAGGCAAGTCCACACACATAGTTGAATACCCAAATTAATCCCAAAAGGATATGAACCTTCCCAAGATACAAACAACAATGTAATTACAAAAAACATTATATGTGACCAATCACAAACCCCATGATCGATCACAATGTAGAATCCAAACTCGTGATCGATCACACTAGAAGTTTTTGACCTCCCAAGGACTAGGCCCCGTCCCCATGACCAATCACAACTTAGGTCCTAACAGCCTTGTGATCGATCACAAAGTCCATGATCAATCATGGCATGGTTGTGACTTAAATATGGGTCCACACCATGGTGACACCCTTGAGAAATTTGTGTAATTGCTCAAAAATCCCCAAGTGAAAAATGAGTCGAGAAGTAAGTATGGTTATCTCAACTTAAAATGGTCATAACTTTTGATCTCGACGTTTGCTCGAAACCCACGAGTACTCAAAATGATCGGCTCGAGGAGATCTTGATGAATATCAAATCATAGATTAGGATTGATCATGAGGTTTATGATCGATTACAGCCATGATCGATCACGAGTAAAAATCTGACTCGTAACGGCTAATTTTTTGAACATTTTTTTTACCGTTGGAGGCTATGGGGAGCCTTAACCTTAACCCTATAAAAAGAGAATTGTTACAAAATTAGTAAGGAACACCTCACAAACATATTATAAACATTATTGAGGAATCATTTGGGGAAAATTACTTGAAATCCTCTACATTAGGTGTTTTTGAGAAAAATGGGGTTTTAAAGGATTAACAAAGGGGAAAGAAATGGATTTTTAGGCAAGAAAAAGAGCTTCACAAAACTCTACACTCTCTCTACACTTTCATTCAAGCTTTCAAGCTTTCAAAGGAGAAAAATAGAGTTGTTATCTCTCTCTTGTGGCCACAAAGGAGGGTTCCTTTACAAGATAAGAGAGGAGGAAGATCGAAGACGTACTCTTACATCTCTAAGCATACAAACTCCTAACCTAAAAGGTTGAGGGAAATCTTTTGCTTATATTTTGTAGTTTTTTTTACATTGTAGGTAGTTTGTGATTAGCTTTTGCTTATTGTATATATATACCACTACTCTACATGTGAATCCTTGGAAAACCATTTCAAGAGATAAAACCCTTATGAGCCACACTTATATTTTCCTATTCTAGAGATCATACTTAGTGTTGTGATTTACTTGCATACTTGCCTTCATTAGAGGCATTCACAAAATCCCTTGGTATTGAGTAGAGACCAAGAACTTGTTACATTTGGTTAGTTAAGAGTCATTCTCTACATTGGGACATTGGTTCCCTCACTTGAGATATTGCCCTTCTTGTGTTTCATTTATATTTGCCTATATAAAGGCTTACTTAGTTATGTGACTACTTGTTTACTTGCCTTCTCTAGAGGCACTCACACACACACCCCTTGTACAGAAGTAGAGAC
>JAOXJP010218029.1:0-11754 GCA_025762735.1 Platanus orientalis
CCTCATGACAAATAATCCATCAAAATCGATATTTTGAACCTTGGATAGGTTTAGAGTTCAAACCTACATCTTAAAATAATTTTTTTAAAACATTCATGGGCTGGCCCAAAGCCCGGCCCGAGACTCGGTCAATTAATGAGGGCTGGACCCAAACCCCAGCCCGGACCCTCCCCTATGGGCCCAAGCCCAGGCTTGAGCCCAGTCTATAATTTGAGGGCTGGGCTTGGGCCTACTATGGTCCGGCCCGAGCCCGGCCCGTGCCCACCCCTAGGTTGGACCAACTCGGTTTTATTTATTCACGTTACTTGGCAACTCAGCTGTCAACAACAGCCCATCTTGACTAACCAAGTCTGGGTTAGGACTAAGTGAATCATATTCATATTGGGCCTGACTTGAGTACTTCATCTTCATCCTTTATCAGACCAAATTTGCAACACAAACCAAATTTGCTAAATCCAACTCATTTCCACCCTGAAGTAAGGACCCATCAATCTTGTCGGTCCTAGGTACATTTTTGCACTGACCCTTCTTCTTCACTCTTCGCATGTTCTTGACTATCAAATGAACTGAACCTGCAGGGTTTGAGCAACCACTTACAGCTTGCGGCCAATGTGAAAACCCTTCTGTTCGAGTAAATTGGGATGGAGTTCACTATACAGAGGCAGCCAACAAATGGATTTTCAATCAAATCGTCAACGGTGCATTTTCGGATCCACCTGTTCCATTGAGAATGGCATGCCATAAGCATGTGTGATTTACCACTCCTTCCACACACATACATCTATATCTATACTATTATCTCCTTCTTCTAATAAGAAACTACTTGGTTACAAGAGATTGGTCTGTATTTTTCTATTTTGAGCCCATTTATCAGGGGACTATGTTGGAACATTATAAATAATAAATAATGGAACATGCAATAAACAACCAGAAGTTGATGGCAACTATTTCATACTACAAGTACAACATAGGTGATGCTATTGCGATATAAACACAACTCTTAAGGGATGTTTGGCACCTAATTTCAAGTTGTGCATCTTTTTTTTTTTTTTTTTTAATTTTTGTATGGGGCAAATTTTATAGAAGTTAAGCAGTGTAAATTTGTATCCGGCTGGTTGCCATCTCATGTTTTTCTTGTGATTCTTTTCTTTCCTTTTCTTGTAGGATTTTCTTTTCTATTCCGTTCTATAATACAATTCAAGGCAACCAGACCGGCCCTATATGATTGTGATCACACAGGGCATACAGAGATCCTCAAGCTTGTTCTCTATAGAATGTGAAAATCTTGCTGACGCCTTCTATGGTGTTATGGATCAAAGTCCTAAACTACGAAAGGCTGTACTGACAAGAAGTTGGTTGTGTCTTGGATGGAAGACCCGTAAATAATCAATGCGGCATTTCAAACTTTTCCCTCTGTAACTTGGAGAAACAGATGATGAAGCCTCTATTTGTTAGCGCTGACTCAATCTATTATGGGGGAGTTTTTTTAGAAGACAAAATTGATGTGGCAAACAAATCTAGGACTCTACATGACCTAGGGGCATGATGGGGAGGACTTGTAAAAAGAGAATATAATATTGGAATAAATAAAATAACAGTAGATAGAAATTTAAATTTTTTTTTTCTTTTTGTGTATAAATTAATGGAAGTGACAATTCAGTCCAGCCAAGCAGGCCATATGTCCCCCCCTCCCTTGGTTCTGACATATGGCTGGGCTGGGTTGGACTAGGATTTCAGGCTTTACAGTTGGACCAACTTGGCCTAGGTTGTCCAATGTTACGGGCCCAACTTTTACTTTGCTTCCCTTGCTATATTAATAAGATAATTGATGCCTTTATTAAATGTTCATATGTATATGGGAAGCATCTTTTGACCAGCCCATAAGCTATTCGGAATTTAGTTTAGAATCGAGTTGGACATTTACAACCCAATCCAAATATGCAGAACCAAACCCATTTCTATTCCTAAGTAAGGACCTACCAGGGTGCATTTTGCATGGCCCTTCTTCTCTCTAACACGTTCCTGACTTCTGAATGAACTAAACCTGCAGGGTTTGAACAACCACTTGTTGCTTGTTGTGGATATGGGGGCAAGAATAACTATGGTATTGTGGGCTGTGGAGGAACTGTCATCGTCAAGGCAGCCAAGTAATTGTAGGATCAAGTGAAAATCCTTATGTTCGAGTAAATTGGGATGGAACTCTATGGAGGCAGCATACAAATGGGTTTTTAACCAAATTGTTGATGGTGCATTTTCCAACCCACCTGTTCCATTGAGAATGGCAAGCCATAAGCATGCAGGGTAATTTACCCAGACAAATATACACCAGCTCTTCTTCTTCCTCCTTATAAGCAACTTGATAATTGGTTGCAACAAATGTAGTTTATATATCATCTTTGAAACCCATTTACTCTTTGACAGGGATTTGTTGAATGTTATGTTGATTTATGCTGTACACTCAAAATCCCTTTTATCTACACAACTAGTTGAATTTATCAACCTCAACAATCCCCCGAGGATTTGGTAGGGCAACTTAGAGAGTGGCTAAAGTTGGAATGACATCAGAGCCGACACATCAGTGCCAAAAAGTGAAAAAAATCCCCCAAAAAAATGTATATCACTTTTTCGGTGCTGATGTGTCATTTTTAATGTCATTCCAACTTTACGCACTTTCTAAGTTGTCGTACCTAATCCCAGCTCTCAACAATCACATAACTATGGATGGATTTTAGGGTTTTTGGCTAAGGCTATATTTAACAGGCTGTCCATGTACCTGATTAAGGGACGGGCCATGCATAGTTCTTAGTAGCTGATATGAGGCATAGAGCTGTTGTTGTCACATCTCTTAAAATAGTTGAGGCCTACCAACTAATTGTGCAAAGGGATATCGGTTAAGCCAACTCCACGATACTACTCAGCTCGGACTCAACTCTTGCCCCACAATGAGGTTGTACTCCCCACAGAGATGAATGAACCTCTCATAAAACTGATATCTCATTATGATTGGGTACTCGAAACTTGTAAAATCAGAAAATAAGTTCTTCAAATTATTACTTGGTTCTCAATCTTTCCCAAGTTACAAAGACAAATAATAGATCCTAGTGGTTCTTCCTCAAGGAACACCCATTGATCATAATGGTTCTGATTAAGGGATACAAGCTTTTCTTCCCTAAAGAAAACCTTCCAATTCAGGCATCCTCAAGGATCCCAATGGTGTAACCCATGACTTGTCAAGAAAAAGAGAAAGAGAGAGATTTCTGTAGCTTCTTTAATGACTGCCATCCATGTTTTGAGAGATCTTTTAGTCTTTGGAACTCCAAGCACTTGGGTTTCTTCCCTTCCAAAAGGGGTTTCTCAAACCCTCCATTAGGGGTCCTATAGAACTCTCCAAGCTCTCTCATAGAGCACTCTCATCTCTCCTCTGCGTCTCTCATTTCTCTTAGAGACAAGCCCTCTCTTTTATTTTGTGCTTTTGGTGTCAAGTTAACCCATCTTCTTTGACTATATGTGCCCAGGTTTATTGAACCTTCATGTTCCCAAAAGGGTTAGGTGGGCACTAAGCTCAAGGCATTTGGATTCATACAGGGCTCAGCCCATCACTGACTACGAGTTGTCAACTCACAGCAGACATAATGGGCTTGCAAACTTGATTTGTTATGTGCTTACAAAGAAAAAAAAACGGACCTACTGTTATGCCACCCACTGTTTCGCGTTTAGTCGTCGATGAAATACCAAGAAGGAAATTATTTGATTCAGGAATAACATTTTGAGTCTATAATATGAGAAAGAACAATTGTAATTATAATAGGAAAATCGAAGTGAATAGGAGGAGCCGGTAGGGGTGTGCATGGGCTGGGCCTTAGTACATTGTATAAAACTAAATTTTTATAAAAAGAAACTCAATACTTATATAAAAATTATATGAAAAACTATATTTAAATAGAAAAATTATATAAAGAGTCTATATACCTATATAATAGGAATTAGGCCACGGGTTGGACCAGGGTAGGCTCAAGTATGGCCCAAACATAAAATTGGGCTTCAATTTAGGCCCAGGTTAGAGAGAGGTATTACCAAAATAAATTTCAAAATTAAAAAAAAAAAAAAAAAACTTTTGATGACAAGTATTTGAGAGGAAGAGTAAAGATATAGTAGATATTTTACATAGATTGGCATCAGAGATTGGATAAGGGCATGATGGGGAGGGTAGAGTCCACGTGGACTTGGAAAAAGAGAATATAATATTGGAAAAAATTAAAAATAACAGTAGATAGGAATTTAAATTTTATTTTCTTTGTGTATAAATTAATAGAAGTGACAATTCAGTCCAGCCAAGCAGGCCCAGATGTCCCCCCCCCCTCTTGGTTCTCACATGTGGCTGGGCTGGACTGGACTAGGATTTCAGGCTTTATGGTTGGACCAACTTGGCCTAGGTTGTCCAATGTTATGGGCCCAACTTTTAGTTAGCTTCCTTGTTATATTAATAAGATAAATAATGCCTTTATTAAGTTTTAATATGCATAAGGGCAGCATCTTTTGACCAGTGCATAAGCTATTCAGAATTTGGTTTAAAATTGAGTTGGACATTTATAACTCATGGATAAACCCCATTTTCAAGAGAGTCTCTCTATTGATTGATACCCATTTCAAAATTTCAAAAAACTTGATTACTTTAAATTATTTGCAAAACATCGAAATAGTTGACTTTCAATTCAAGAAAGCACTTCAAACGATCATTTTCAAAACCCTAATCCATTGGATTAAGAACAAATTTTAGCTCACAATTATTTTCTCAACCAAAACTATTATGTATTTTCAAAACCACTCACCTAATATCCATGAGTTACATGCAAGGAAGAGATATCGTCTTACCTAAGTCAAAATTATGATACCAAAGAGGGGCATCTATTAGCACTCAAATTTTGACTCAGGTCATCTAATGGATTTAAGTAAATTCATCAAAACAGTGTTAAGGATCAAACCTTAGGCAACCCCATTTAGTGAGAACAAGCCTAGACTCTAGGAGGTTAGAGATCCCGTGAGAAGTCTTCCCCAGATATTTCGGTAGGAAAAAGGCATCTCCCACATCATGCCATGTGTAGTATCATTTTAAAGATCAGTCAAAATACACCTTTCCCAGTCAAACCCTAATTCTCTAAGAAGCATCAGCAAGATTACAAGGCTCCAAATTCAAGACTACCAACCTCTTTAAGCATTCTCACAACGAAACATCACAGGCGGGAAAATTTTAATTTTACCCTTTTACCCTCAAAACAATTCACTTGGATCCTCAACAAACTTTCAGAACTTCTCCTATCACCTAGATGATATTACATCTAATCCTACATACTTGAATCTTAACTCTCTTCAAAGAATTGTTCCTAAAATAGATCCTCTTCAAACCTAGCAATAGCCAATATCTAAATTTAAAAAAAAAAAAAAAAAGATATTTTGGTATGTATATGACCCTCAAGGAGCTCTCAAAAGTTCCCCCAACATCTGAATTCAGTATGGTCAATGGTTGTTTCTTAGTTTTTGCCTTAACTTCTATAAGTCGTCTCTCAATTAAAACCATTTGAGACCTTAACCTGCTACAATATCTCGAATCTTCTTCAAATCATACTGAGACAGTTCTAACTATATTTGATCCTCAATAAACCCTCAGGAGTTTCTCGGATAACTAAATCCTGAATAGTTAGTGGCCATTTTTCTGGGTTTTTAAAGCCTTTAAAAAACCGTCTAATAGTTATAGTCATTTATAGGACTAATCTACTCCAATTCCTCCATTTTCTTTAAAATGAGTTAGAACATTTAGAGCAACTGTCAGGTCTTCAATTGACCCCTGAAAATTTACCGAAGATCTAAAATTCAACCTGTCAGTGCCCATCTCTTGACAACTCCAATGTCCTCAAAAGATTGTCACCCCATACCATATCATCAGGAGACTCAACAAGCCTTAATCATTGCATTCTATCTTAATCATGTCAAAACTCCCTTGATTGGCTTTGGCACATGATGAACCCTCGGGAATACCCTCGGAACCCAAATTTTGTAAGGTTAGGCCCATTTTGTCAATTTTTCCTATCCTCAAAAGATTATTTCTCGAAGGAGGTCAATTACAAACCCAAGCTAGCCCAAAATCATCATTCTTCAGTGAACTATGATCATTTGCTCCACCAAGTAACCCCCTTTCAAAAATCTCCTGAAGATTACCCGGGAACTCAAAGGCTAGGCTGTCAATTCCTATAGCTCCAAGATTCTCAAACCTTCAATACTTTGTAACCCATTGATTTTCCATGGCAAGCTCAGCTGACTCCAGTGACAATTCCAGTCAATATTTTTCACTTATTGGAAGAGAGTTTTGAGTTCGATTTCTTACTTGGGTTTCGGTTTTTAGAACGGTTTGAGCATGTGTCTCGAAAAAACTAAGGGTCACCTTTTATTTGAAGAAAGATCAATTAGACTATCTTACCCTTCTCATAAATATTTTAGAGGTTTTGAGGTTAATCAAACCCTAATTGCCTCAACCTACATTTATCATAATCCATTTTCGACTAAATCAATGTGATCGAAACATCCGAGACTTCAAAAATGCACTTTGAGTTCGCATATTTTTTAGCACAAGAGCCCAAAAAGTAGGGTTGCATAATAAAGGGACATTTTTCCCTGAAAATTCTCTATTACACATTAATGAGCCAAAAACTTTTAACTTTAGCTCATTAATGCACTAAGGGCATTCACTTTGGCCCTTAGATGTGGATCTCTCTTGTGCACCCCTATGTACCCCCACTAAGATCAATCATATGGATTTCAATAATCCATATGATCTAACCTCATCCCCTCATTAAGCACAAATCATCTCACCCCTTGATTGCTCTCAACCAATAGGAAAAGACCCTTTGATGCAAAGTTTCATCTCTCACCATTGATCTCTCTAACTCTAAAACTCTACTCTAGCCACTCATTTAACCCTAATTATAATCCCAGCCCTCGATTATCTCACTTATCCCCTCACCTTCTAATCCTAGCCATTGGTTGCTCTCAACCAATGACATGAGTCCCTTTGAATTTATGTATAAATCCTTAGCCCTTGATCTTTCCATGGCTTAAAAATTGATCTTAACCCTTCAACCACACCCCCAAACCTCTATAAATATAAAAAATTTGGTGCCAAATAGAGAGGATTTTTTTGAGGAAAAGCTTGGGGAAAGGAAAAAAAAAAAAAGAAGAGAAAAAACCCTAAGCAACTAACCCTTACTCCAACCCTTGGAAGAGGTAACCCTAAACTCCTTTTTTTCTAAGATGCTAGGTTAGATTCAATCCCTTTATTATATGTTCTTTACATACTATCATAATGTGTAATACATAACCCATGACTACCTCTTGAAGAGGGCTACACAGTGGAGACAAAACATGTCTCTGTTGAACTTATTTTTTACCATAGGACCTAGCCAATTTGTTTTGTGATTTTTGTAGGGATTGGATTGATCCCAAATGTTTATGCTAGGTCCTTGGATAGGTGGTCTACATGTGTTTAAAATTTCATGATTTTTAGAGCATGTTTGGGTCTCGAATTGGTCCCCCCAAATATGCCCTAAAGACTATTTTTCTGTTTTCCTTTTCAACTCACCTGTAGTGGAAACATTTTTCTGATTTTTGTGGTTTGAGTTTGACTTTGAAATTTTTACATAATAATCTTAAAAGGATTCCCTACACCCATTTAAATCCTTATAATTTTTAAACCCTTGTAAAGGGTCCAAATGGATAAAAACAATAGGCTGTTGGATTTCTATCCAGTCAAAATCGCCTGAATTTTAGGTGATTAAATTTCAGGCGTTAAGCACAATTTTTCAGGCATATATCAAATTCAAGCGTTGAGCTGGGGGACCCATTCTAGTGATCCTTGAACCCCTTAGAGCTCACACACATACATAGAGAGGGTCTTGACCAACCCTAGTAAGCAATGCTGCACCTGTGGGCCCTTGTTTCCCAGACGCCTAAATTTCCATTAGGAAATTCAGGAGTCAGTACAATTTTAGGTGTTATGCCTGAGATAAATTTGTTTCTGTTTTGATTTTGATGTTCATTTTATATTATTTTTATATATTAGCTTAATTTTTATAATTATTTATTTCATGTTCCTAAGGGGGTCTTCTGCCCCTCTACAAATTCCCATAAATTTTGGACCTCTAAATTGGTAAAAATAGGTTGTTGGATTTCTATTAAGTCATATATGCCTGAATTTTAAGCGACAAGCTTAATTTTCTAAGGGCCCACTTCTTGAACCTTAGGGTTCATCTGAGCTTGTACAAGAGCACAAAAGTTTTATATGACCAACTAGGAAAGAAGTAGCAGGCATGTGGGCCCTTGTTGTTCCTAATGCCTGAATTTTTTATTCTGTAAAAATTCAGGGGTCATGTTTAAAATTCAAGCTTTGAAGAATTTCAAGTGTTAGGCCTCTCTAAAATGTTTTAGAAATTTCAAAATAAAACTAAGGACCCATAAGGTCTAGCATGCATGTAGAAAGACCCTAAGACTGGTCCCTAAGCAGAAAGCCTACAAGACAAGGCAGAGGGCCCACTGTTAACCCAACGCCTGAAAATTTTCATTCCATAAAAATTTAGCCGTTAGAGTTAAAATTCAAGCGTTGGGTGAAAGATCAGGCATTAGACTTTAAAAATGAACATATCTCACTTTAAACGACATGTACAATTTTGGAAACCTATGGTATGTATGCTATGAGAAGCCACCATATAAAGGTGGGTGGTTGGGGTGCGTAACACCTTTCCCAACCACAGCAAAACAACTTACTCTCTTCTTTGGAAACCAGACTAGTACTAGGAGTTAACCATCTAGACCTTTAAGTCTAGACTTCCTTTCTTTAAGAGAGGAAGTTGATGTCTAACTCCATCGAAAAACCAGAGTTGGTGGTGACTCCCCAAAAGCTTAGCCTTGGCCAGCTCTATGATCGAATTTTGACACCGATTTAATAAACCACCATTTTTTCCAACATGACACTAATCCAATCACCCGAGGTAGTCGCCTCTCTCTCTCTTTCTCTCTCTCTCTCTCTCTCTCTCTTTGTTTTTTCCCGATGCCTACATCACCTATAAACATCAAAGAAATAGTCAAATACTTGAATCCATCAAGACTATATGATGTATAAACACTCTAACTCCACAGATCAAATAATCATCAATATCAATTCCGCTAACTTAACATTATCCAAATAAATCTACTAGAATAGGTTCATCTCCAAATATAAAGTGTATAGAATCAAAACCTAGTTTCTCTTAAACCAACTTTGTCATACCCCAAAACCCACATACGGAAATCAGAGTATAGTATAACATGTGTGTGTCATTGTAGATCTTGGAGTGTAACTCTTTCCTTGCAAAAGGAGTCCTTACTTAGTTATCTTATCTTAAATGACAACATAAAATTTTCATTCTTTTATCCAATTAAATATCATCGATTACCAAATGACATTTGTAGCGGAAACATAACCATAAAGAGGCATCCATCATTATCAAGTGCAACATAATATACAACATAAATTATAACTACGTAGTGGAATATAACTAGTAACCCTCAAACATCTATATCAAATAAACTACTAATCTCAAACCATTCAACTAAACATATCCATGAGTATCTAAACAGTAGCATCAAAAGGCCATGCAACTTGCCACATAAGATCCAACTCAAAATACTAGAAACTACTAGATAACCAAATAAAATTTTGTCTCAAAGTAAACCCTATCTCATACATGAATGTGTTGGGAATAAACTGAATATAAAGAAAGTAAACAAAAGAACGATCCTCTTGTCCATCTGAGCCGGTTGAATAAATTTTCAATTCCATGCATAAAAAGGGATGTATGTATTAGGATTCTTGGTTTGTAATGTTATATCATATTGAGTATGTAAGCCCTAGTCCAATACCAAGTCAAAGTAAAGAGTTACATTGAAGACTGGAGATGGACCTACTAAAGAAGAGACATGAACTTTCAAGATTAATCAAGAGAAGTTTCAAGAATAAGGAGTACAAGCTTTAACAATCCATCCTTCAGAACCACATATGTTTACAAAGGTAAAACTTATAGGTAAAATGTGTGGTGTGAGTGTGTTTGACCAAACCAAATTTAAGTGAGTTTAGAAGACCAGCCATGGACTTAAAAAGGTAAACTCATTCATAAATGGTCTAATTTGAACTAAATTTGTAAACTAAACATAAAGGACCATAATGAGGGTTACCAAATTGGTTGGACAAGTCCTAGAGGTTCTGGAACGATTTGGGCACTCCCAAGATCAAGCCTAAGTTGTTAAACACGTATAGAGGCAATATTGAACCTCTATGATTGATCCTAGAAAGGTTAGGATCAATCCTAGAATGAAGAGTTCAAAAGATCAAAACTTTTTCATTCTGGGATCAATCTCAGAAAAGTCAAGATCAATCCCAAGCTCTAGAAATTGCAACTTTTGACTCAAATCATGCGCGAAAATCTTCCAACTTTAGGGGATTCGACGATCGTTGCATATTCAACCTTTTAGGGTTTATTAAGCTCTATATAAGGTGTCCTATCCCTTGAAATGAAACATCTCTTGAAACCCTACAAGTTGCTACGCTCATTTTTTCTAAAAGGTGTTCAAGAAAGGAGGGATTTTGTGATTGTGCTTTAAAGGAGAGTTGTCTCTCATTTGTGGTGGTTGAATGAGTTTATCCACAAACTCTTGAGCTTGATTGGCATACGAATCAAAGTAAGTTCTTGCACTAACCCTCCAAAAGCTCCAAGTTCTAGAGCCACATAAAGGTAAATCAAATCTTAGCTTTATATTTGTGTGAATATTAGAGCTAGCTATTTAGAACTTGACTATTTGGAGATTTAATTAATTGTTGTATTAATTGGTATATTAGCCTTTGTAGAGGCAACCACATAATTGCTTATTAATCCTCTTTAAAGTCAATATTTAAGAGGATAATATCTGAGACTATAAATTTAATTTGTTAGTAGAGATTAATTTGTTGTTTAATCAATTTATATATCAGCCACGAAGAAGCATTTACTGATATTCCCCATTTGGTATATATTAGAGGAATCTAAACTGTGATTGAGCTAAAAAATATCCTTATAAGAGGCATATGATTGGGGATTAATTTTCCCTGTGATAAATTTATTTTTATGTGATTGTACCTTTGTCAGAGCCACTGAAGGTTTACTTACACTTGTCGGAGCCACCGAGTGTGTTTGATAGTGACCAGAGTTCATTAAGTTGAGATTTGTAGTTTGGTTTATTAATTTTCTTGTAATAGTGTGTGAACTATTATTAAAAATTGAAGTAGCACAGAAGGAGCTTTTAGATAGTGGACTTAGGCCTGGATTTGCTGAACCACTATAAATCTTATCTTTTGTGTGATTGTGTTATTTGTACCTTGTTCAATTTTATTGTTGTGTCAAAACTCATTGAATGAAAATCTAGAACTATCATCACACATATTTACTGAGATAAATTAAAAATGAATACTAAATTGGTGTGGATATCGCGGAAAGGGATCCGTGACCCACTTCGGGGTTTGGTTTGGAGTCGCCACCAACTTGGAGTTTTTTACAGGAGGGGTTAGGCACCTGCCTCCTTTCCAGGGAAAGGGAGGATTAGGGCTTTTCAATGTTCGGGTTAGGCACTTGGGCCTAGGGTTGACTCTTTGACTGGTCTGGTTTTCAGGGATCTGGGTAAGCTGTTTGGTTGCAATTG
>JAOXJP010218040.1:0-11754 GCA_025762735.1 Platanus orientalis
GTGGTTGGAGACTGTAAATTTTTCTGTTTTCCTGAGAAGTTTTCGGGAAATGTAAATTTTTGAGAGAAATGAAAGAGAGTTTGTTTCAGAAATGTAAGTTTTCTTCTTATTTTAATCATGGTAATTAAAAATATTTTTATACTTTGTGAGAATAAAATCTGAATTTTCACCTGAGGATGAGGAGGGGGTTCTCCTTTCAACTCTGCAAACTTGAATGGTCTCCTCTGTATTCACACCCTACGCATCTCAAGGAAACCAAGCAATGTAGAATTGGAAGGACAGGTGTAAGCTTGTCAAGGATGCGGCGACGCGACGCGAGATCGCGTAGCTCTTAATGAGTCTCAATAATTTTTATTTCAAAGTAAAAAATAAATCTATCTCTGTATGTGTTGCAGCTGCCATGCACTGTTCCGAGTCTGTGTCAGCTTGGACTCCGGAGTCTTTCCCTCTTGACTACTCTAATCTATCAGGTAGGCCTCTTTAAAATTTAAAAATCAAGTGAATTACGAAACTACCCTCATAACCCTAATGGATTTTCTTTTTCTTTTTTACTTTGAAATCCAAACAGTGCATTAGATCAGACCCCAGGGGTGTCAACTAGCCGAGTTTTGCCCAGCTTTAGTCTGGATTGTCACGCAAAGGCTTGTGACAAGCTTTAGGTGCCAAGCTTAAATGTAAGCTCAGCTTGTCAGTCAAAAAAACAAAAGCAGGCCTAACACCTGAATGGACCATTAGCCTAATTTGCCTTATTTGAACATAACTGTTGTTACAAAAATATAATATAAAAAATCATTATATGCGTGTATATTATTATAAAATTCTTAGCCACACCAAACTTTTAACGAACTGAGTTTAGTGCTTAGCTCAGGCTCACTTAGGAAATGGGTTTAAATCAAGGCTCAGGCTCGGCTCTGTGAACTTAAAACAAGGCTCAAGCTTGATTCATTGACAACAATATCCGTAGCTTTGTTATATTATAGACCCATTACTATAATCTCATGGGTCATTGATAAAGTGGAACAAATTTCACTCATTCCAAAGCAAAATTGTTTTTTTTTTTTTATTTTTAAAATTCAATTTTTATGGTCATTACGCCATTTTTATTTTCTTTTAAAGAACAAGATAAATTAAGTAGCAAATGGGGACTTGTGTGTGACATGAGAATGAGAGTGGGAGAGAACAACTTTGCTCTCTAAGCTATTAAGCCTCTAAAATGACAACTTTCAGTGTGTGGCCACTAGAGAGGTCCATGTTTTCTAAAGCTTTTCTTCTATTATTAGTAATTACTCCTGTTCTTTTTAAAACGAAACTGTTGATGATTTCTTAACTTTTTTTTGGTGTTATTTAAGAGGGAACGCAATACTTAAAGGTCTTAAAGCAAGAAAAGATGCATCTATTCTTTCTTTTCTTTTCATCTTTTTTATTTTATATTTTGGGATGATTCCAGTTACATATAAGAAGTTGCACCATTTAATGTGAAGAAAACCCTATAACAGCTAGTAAAAATACAGTGATGACTAGGAATCCTAAGCAGCCTCGAGCAATGCCAGCTTTCAATAGGAACTTTCTGAATTCTAGGGTTTACTAGAAACCTTAATAGCTCTCTCTAGGAAAAGGATTCAATAGAGGCTTCCACAATTGTGGCTTCGCATGAAACCACTGGATTTAATCCACAATGGACTGGCATGAATTTACATATGTACAAATCTGACAGTTCGAATCGAGGCCACATACACAGACACCTGTACCGAATCGAAACTCCAATCTGCCATGGAAACAACTTGCCCTATTGGATCAATATCATAACATTCCCTACAATGTAATAATCCATGACTTGAAACCTACAACTCAATTCCTAGATTGGCCCTATGAAGAATGAGTAGCTCCCTGAAATAGTGTACACCATGAAGTTATAGTGGTTGAAATAATGTAGTTTGACTGGGTCCCTTCAAATTCAAATCAAATTTTTTTTTTGAGAAGGACATCTTCACTTAGAGAAAGAAGACTTAGTTACCCTTCTTCATTCATTTGTTTATATATGGAAGCAAGTATCATTGCTGACTAACATTGCATACTTTGGTCTTAACAATACCTAGACCTCAAATGTGTAAACAAGACTTATAGGCCTTGAACTAAATATTTTCTTTTAATTATATAAATAGCCATTTTATGGTGCAAGATAATTCCCTCAAGTTTCCCATCGATGGTCAAGGAACTTAGGTAAGGCGAAATGGATTTGTTCTCTTAAACCTCATTGTTTGATCGGAACATATGAGGTTGAATGATCACAACCTGCATTACTAGTGCACTTCAGAGCTTTCCCCATGCAAATAGGTTCTGTAGCTCAGCTTCCAAATTGTATCCCCATAAAAAGGATTGAAAACTACAAGCTACAAAGTTTTCACCACAAAACAGCTTAATCAAATTGCACTAAACAAATTATAGTGGATGACAGACTCGGGGTGATGTCGACCGACACCCCAAATGAAGGAGTGTCGAACACGTTTCTTACTCAAATCACAAAGATTTTTTTTTCTTTCAATATGGTAAAATTGGTGACTTAGATTGTTTCTTATATATATATATATATATATATATATATATATATATTTAAAAAGATTGTTTCTTGGAGGCCTTTATTGAACAATTTGCAAACTCTAGTGAAGTTCCAACTTTTTTTTGTTTATTCTAGAAATAGTAATCTCACAAACTATATGATCCATGTCAACATTTTAACACTAAAGATAAAGATAGCTTAAGATGCGTGCCAACGTCTCTTCATGGGTGGCTACGACAGTGTCTCTTTAGAAGAGACGTTTAGTAGTGAAATCCTTCTATTAGCATTCTGTAATTGACTGTGTCAACATCTGCCTTTCCCGCATGCTAAGGAAGTCCCGCATTATAGTGCGGCAATCTCCAATCCTGACTGTCCCTACCAAAATAAAATTCCCTTTTGTACCAAAATAATTAAAATAAGGTAGGGACATTCAGGCTTGGGGAGGAGACACAACTCGGAGGAATCGTTCGATAATGGTATACCTGCCTCAATATCAACACAACCAGAGCCAACTTAGCCTGGCACCGATTTGGTGTGCCCCCTTATAAAACGCCTAAGGTCCACCCTGCATTAGGGCCTCAGAGGCAGACATATCAGCTCCGAAAAGTGATTTACACTTTTGGGGGGGGGGGGTTTTCACTTTTTGGCACTGATGTGTCCACCCCTGCTGCAGGATTAGGCGATTTTTAAGGGCTTGCACCAAAACCTTAGAGTCCCGGGGGGGGTGTTGGTTATAGGGAAGGCAAGTTTGTGAGCTAGCTTTTAAAAAATTTACAGAGCGCCGTCTGTGGGAATCGAACCCACGACCACACGGTTAAAAGCCGTGCGCTCTACCGGCTGAGCTAAGACGGCAGTTGTAAATTGTTTTTCAATAATATTATTATATTAGATAAAACCCACTTTGGTCCACGCCATGGCTAAGATTGAACTAAAATTGGCCTACACCAATTGGCTCATTTACTTAAATTTGATGGGCTCGGATTATGTGCAAACGAATCTCGTGAGAACTGTGAAAACGGCATTAAATGGGCTGATACATCAGTACCAAAAATTGATTTGCACTTTTTGGGGGGCACTTATCACTTTTTGGCACTGATGTGTCTGCACCCTGATGCTGTTTTCACAGTTCTCACAAGATTTGTTCTCACCTAATTTTTAGTGGCGTATGGAGGGTCGTTGCATCAAGGCTAGATTTGGTAAGACAGCTTAGAGAGTGACTTAAGTTAGAATGACAATCAGGGCTGATACATCAGCACGGAAAAAGTGAAATATACTTTTTGGCACTGATGTGTCAACCCTGAGGTCATTCCAACTTTTGTCACTCTCTAAGTTGTCTTACCCAATCCGTTTACCGTTGCATCACACAATCTAAGTAACTGACCACCAGTTGAGGATAATCATCTCGATACAATACTAGGACCTGCTTAGTGCCGTAGTGCGTGACATGATGCCTGGAATCCTTTTGATTCATGTGATTTATCGGGAGACCTTTTTGTCAGACATCTTGTCATGCATTATTTGGCATGATTTTTCTTCGTTCAGACATGAGATGATTGAAACCCTGTATTAATCTGTGTGCGAATGGACAAATAAAAATATCATGCCAGCAGCAATGCTCCGGATCTCATAAAACTCTTAAAAAAGAGTCTAATTGATCTTGATTGGAGGGCTTTTCAATGTGGACGCTAGAGTGGATTATCACTAAAAATTAGGTGAGAACGAATCTTGTGATAACTATGAAAACGGCATCAGGATACGGACACATCAGTGCCGAAAGTGATAAGTGCATCCCAAAAAGTGTAAATCACCTTTTGGTTTTGGTACTGATGCGTCAGCCCCTCTGATGCCGTTTATACGGTTCTCATGAGATTCGTTCATAATCCAAGCCCGTGGATTATGGGTTCTAATCGATATTGAGATGTCAAATCAATGGATTGCATTGACTCGATGCACGCTTCGATGCTCATAACCAGCCATTCAATCAATCAATCACAAAAATATTCTTTAGACTGGTAAGATTACCATCCGTCTAATGCAGTTTGATAGTCTGCAATCCATCCAAGATGTGCTTCAAAAGGTCATCCATGATGGATTGTTTACCTTTTATTAGACACAGTGGCATGTAATGCCCCACAATATGTTCACGAGCACTCCTCGTTGTGTTTTATTAGAGAACGGTAGATAGAAAAGCTAATAAAGCTCCAAATCGACCATGTCCCACGACCACCTTGTTTGGTAGCCATACGCGTTAATAAAGTAAAATCTGCATTCTGATTTTTGAAGCTCTTCTTGTCAATGATATTTGTGTAGATTGTTAAATTCCATTAGTTCTTAAATATATTATAATGGATGCTTTAACCTTTTTTTATCATTTCGAATGGATTGGAATTTAGGCCCCAAGTGCTGGAGGTTTTGTTCTAAGAACGTGGAAATTAGATAATGACAAGATTAGTTGTTTAAAGACTGGCTAGCGAAAAATCCGTGCAATGCACTAATGAGGAAGAGATGGTAGAAAGATTAAATTTAAACAAAAAGTTAAAACAATGATTGTAATAATCACTATGAATGAAGCTTCAATATCATGCTGATAACTATTGTTCATATATGAAGCTTAAAAGTAGATTAATAAGCTGAATATATAATACTTCTCCACTGTATCTGTGAAATCATATCTCTTTGTGGATATGTTTCTAACATTTGAGTGGTGCACCATAGCAAGAGAGCAGGGAAGAAATTCTTGTCTTATTGAAGACACTAGCTAGAGGTTGCTTTATTTGGATCAGATGACCTTGTTAATCCCGTTCTTTTGATTTTTTGTTTTTTTGGTTGATGATGAGAGTGATCAAGAAGAAGTTATCTTGAAAAGTTTTCTATCTTTAATGTGGAGTTTAAATCTATCCTACAAGGGTGAAAGTTCTTTATAAAAGCACAGCTCAAGACTTTACTAGGAACAAATTCTTTACTAATGGCTAATGTAGTTAATGAAGTCAGTAATTGCTTAATGGAAGCTACAACCATCCTAACCTTCAAATTTTTTTTTTTTTTTTTTTTTGATTTCTTTCTTGCATGTAGAGAAATCAACAAACTTGCTTACTTTTAGGCATCTTTTTATAATTCTCAAGATGAAATTACTTCCTCAGGGCTTCTCTACATCCCTTCTTGAGCTTGTTAAGAAGGTAAGAAGGATGCATAATGTTATTTTTTTGAGGAGGTATTAAAAGAACAATTAATTTAAATGGCATTAATTATAATTAAAACAACAATGACATCTCAAGGAGTCATTCGTGAAACCAATCATTCGTGAGCTTGCGTGAACTGATTCATTCGCGAGCAACTCACTCACGAATAATGTTCGCGAACTTGTATTTGCGAGCAGATCACTCACAAATAGTTCAGACTAGTTCCATTCGTGTACTATGGACTTGGTCATTCACGCGCTTTGGATTTAGCCATTCGTGCACTTTAGACTTAATTTGTGCACTTTGTATCAGTTGCAAAATTTCAAGTTGTCTTTAACCTTAGTATCTAAACCAATTCATCCAAGGCTATAAGGTGTCGTCGTCACGTTTCTTAAAGATAGTCGAGGTCTCCCATTAAATGCAAGAGATTTTAGCCAAGCTAACTCTGGGATATAATCTAAGACGGGTAGAACCCTTGTCTCTCTATGAATTTGCATGATCTGGCAAAGACGAAAAAACCTCACAGGTTACTTAAGCTCATATTTAAAGTCAGATTTTTTCAAAACTCATTTGGTTAGTGTTCCATCTGTTTCCCAAAAAAATTAGCATAATGCCATTATAAATTCACATAGATGAACAAATAATCATCTCAAGAAGATCAAGGTAATATCTTGTAAGCGAGAACACTGATCTTCAAAAGAAAGCTCATCCATGGTTGCATGAGAACTCTCATAAGTGAGAGTGCCAATCGTGGAGAATGTCACTCAAGAACTAGACATTAGTTTTTTAAGAGATTAATTGCCTGTTCAAGTAGGTTCAAACATGCCGGGATTTTGGTCTTCAATTTCCAGTGTAGCAAGAAGAAAAGGAAGATTATGGAGTTTTAATTTTGTGATGTCTATGCTCGCATGTCCTTTTGCAACTCCGGTATTCCCATGGAGGTGTGCCACCTCCCATTCCTCTCCTCTTCTTCCTCGCCCCTAGTTCATAGTGGGTTAAACACCAATTTTCTTTCCTTTTTCTTTTCTTTCTCCCCTTGGTTTTGGCTGTGGTTTTTCCTCTCCTTTCCCCCTTATTCATGCACCTAAGTAAAGGGAGAGGAGGGGCTATGAATGACCACATTTGCCCACCCAAATGAGAGCTTGGCTCTCTCTTTTTGATGTTGAAAGCTCCCCTCTCTTTTCACATCATCTGCCATCTCATGTGGTGCATTGATTGAGAAGAGAGAGAGAGAGAGAGTGGGTCTTGTTCCTTGTGTAAATGAGACAAGAGGGAGAGAGAGAGAAAGGTATTGGGCTTTGTGCATGAGACAAAAGGGTGAGAGAAGCTTTGGGCCTTGTGTATGCGAGACAAAAGAGACAGAGAAGGGCGCTGGCATGTCTTGTGAGAATGGCTTGTTAGGCCCCATTTGCACAGATCTTAGTATTTTAAAATATCTTAATAATCCCCCACTTATTTTAAAATTTTGAAAAACATGTATTAATGGGCATTGAGAGAGGTCGCCGCACATAGGTGTAGGTAGCATAAGCCTTGAACCCACACTTTAGTGTAAATAGGTTGTAATCCATCTTGAGACTGGATGGATTAACCTTGAATCGTTCTCGTTGACAAACCAATTTTCACATGCACAGTCCTTGATTAGTGAGGTTTTGCTCAGTTATTTTATAGATACATGCTTTAAGGTGAAAAAAATCAGGGTATGCTTTGATACCAATTGAGAAATTCCCGAAATAGATCCTAGTGGGGGAGGTGAATAGGATCATTTGACTTATTTAAAATTCTTTTAAATAATTTATTCACCCTCTTTATGATTTACTTAATTTTCTTTTAATTGTGCATTGAAAATTCTTTTAATTAAGTAAATATCTTTTCTATGAATTTATCATAGATCACGAGGCTCCATCGTGCACTTTAGGATTGTCTATAGTAAAGTGGGAGTAGGGCTAATAAATTCCCTAAGGTTGTTAAGTTAATCTTTTAATTTAAACCTTAGTTAGAGTCACTTAGTGTGTTGGGCTACTTTGTATAATCACAGTAAGCATAAACAGTCAATAAAGAGAAAATGCAACAAAACCAAAACACCACAAATTTATAGTAGTTCAGCTCTTTGGTTTACGTCCACTCTCTAACTAGCTCCTCCAAGCTTATTTAATTTTTATTAATAGTTCCCTAACTATTACAGAACAAATTGATAAACCTGAAAATTTACTTACAAGTAATAAAGAATTCGCTTCCTTGTAAGTGTGCTCCCAGTGACTCCGGTGGGCATACTTCGCATAGTGACTTCACTGGACTAACCTGCACTTGATGACTTCGGCAAGTGCTTTACATACACGCCTTTGGTAACTCTGGAAAAAGCTGAGAATTGGCCTTTAGTGACTCTGACAAAGGCTGTAGACTTGTTGTAGAGGAAAAAATCTTCGTTCTTCAGGATGCCTCTTGTGTAGGTGAATTTAAGTTATAAAAATACTCTTTCTTGCTTCCAATGAATGTAACTAAAGAGCTTTGGGAAGCTTATAGGTGACCTCGAATAAGTTTAACTATGTATAAGAACTCTTAAGGTCATATGCCAACAATGGTTTAACTCATAGGCTCATTAGCTCACTCTCTAAATTTTTCTCATAAGATTTAACTATATGTTCAAACATTCAAGTTGTATAGTGCCTCTATATATAGAGTGAAGAAACCCATTCAAACATCCCTAATGTCTCTTTTTAAATGGTAAAAAGCATAGCCGTTTGAGAATCTCAAGTATATTATTTTTTCATTTTCAAAAGGAGCTTGTTAAGCCCTTTGATTTGAGTACTTATGGCTCACGAGTTGACATCTGGATAAAAAAATATGGTCATTTTAAGTTGAGCCATATTTCCTTTTCAACAAAATTTAATTTTTGCCAATTTTAATCCATTATTGGTTCAATCTTTATGGAACCTTCTCTAGGTTTGGGTTATCCATTTTAAGTCATTCTAAGTCTACCTAAGGTTAGGTCCATATCCAAACACCCCATTACCACTTACCAATATTTTATGATTTTACCCTTAAATTCTAGGTGTTGGCTTCCTTGATGTAGCTAGTACTTAAGACTTGGGATACTTCAATGATTCTTGAGTCTCTTTAGCTAGGTTATTCTGCCTTTGAGTTCATCTTCTTGGTGATTTTCCAGACTCTAAAATTTGGATTTACATAAGTATACTTTAATGATTCTTGAGTCTCTTTAGCTGGCTCATTCCGGCTTTGAGTTCATATTCTTGGCAATTTTTCGAACTCTAAAACTTAGACTTACATAAATATACAATTTACATCATAAAGTCCTACACACATGACCACTACATGTACTCACATTACTTTGTGTATAGACAATGACACTACATAAAACCTACACACTTTCTACTCGGCGGAGCACTCCAAGATAGCGAAGATCTTTTCAATATGTTGAATGCAGTTCTCAACATCTATGGGGTTAGAAGTCTCTATAAACTCAAGCGGTCCCATGCGAAGAAACCGCTAGTAGTCATCAATATCACCTCTAACTATCCTCTCTTAGGGTTGTCCCCCTGAGTCACTTACTCTTTAACCACACCGTCCAACTCTCTGATCGCCCCAAAAACTCTAGCCAAGGCATCACCATCTGGCTGCACAGTGGTGGACAACTCAGAATGGGTGCCTCTTCTCCGCGGAGTCTCTCACCTAGACACAAGACAAAGAATAGTCTTACTACTAATATCCAATAAAATCCTTAACTCAACTCTAAGATACTCCAAATCCATGAATATTAAACATCAAACATGAATAATCAATCAATCCTCAAACATTTCCATTGACTAATCCCAAAAACTCAGTCTTTAACTTTAAAATAACTCAAACTGTCTACAAAATCTATAAACCCAATCTCTGATATCAAAAGTTGTCATGACCCAAATCCATGGGCTAGGTTCAAATCCATGACACGGGAATGACCTACCCCGAACCCGTTTCTTATAATGGAGAAACCAACGAGCTCGAAGTGTATCATCAACCCTCTTACCTATTCATATCACTTTCCATATAAATCAATTTTCTTTTCTTTTCTACATCCATTTAAGTCAATCATAACGTAGTAGAATAATAAAAGAAGTTATAAGCCCAAAATAAGTGCAATGGAAATAGTAATATGACAACAAATCTAGATATCCTAATAATCGAAGTAAAGGGCCTAGACATGCCCACCATAAAAATGTATACAAGTCTTGCCCACGAAGGGACCCATCCCAAAATATCAAAAGTACATCTCTCTCATCCAAAATAAGTAAACTAAAAACTAAAATAACACTAAAGATAGAATGACTGAGCCAGCTACCCAACTCCAAGGGCTTCCCCTCTCCTTAAAGTGTGGTCCAACCAGTGCACCTAATCACCTGTTGGTATGTCAATTGGGATAAGCTTAACGGACTTAATGGGAGGGTATGTAATTTATACAACATGAAATGGAAGTAAAGTAGGTATATAGCAGTAGACAGAGTGATCCAAAATAGATAAGATAAATAAAGTACATATTTACATGCATCAGCAATAATATACATGTATCTCTACTAGAATCAAATATGTTCATGCTTCAAAATAACTAAGTAAGAATCTAGACCAAATTCATCTCAAATATATGCATGTATTAAAGCTACATGTCATATACTATAAACCAACTACCATGTACTACATAGATAGATAGATGCATGTAGAGTAAGAAAGTATACTACATGTCATGTGTCAAAACCCATGATGTTCCAAATGTCAAACCATTGCCAAATACCAACAAACCTATGAAGGTTCCAAAGAAATCTGAGCCAAGTCCAAAACCACATGACCCTCGTAGGGTCTTTGATAAAATCCAAACCATGTGTTCGACCACTAGGGTTATCTATTCATAAATTTAGGACAACTAATGTCCCTTCACCTATTGGAGGTGATCGCTAGACAACTAGTGTCCCTTCGCCTATTGGTGGTCATCACTGGACAACTAGTGCCCCTTCACCTATTGGCGGTCATTACTAGGCAACCAGTGTCCTTTCGCCTATTGGCAACCATCACTGAACAATTGGTGTCCTTTCACCTTTGGCAGTTATCACTAGACAACTGATGTCCCTTTACCTATTGGTAGTCATCATTAAGCAACTGATGTCTCTTCCCCTATTGGCGGTCATCACTAGACAACTGGTGTCCCTTTGCTTATTGGTTGTCATCATTAGATAATTAGTGTCTCTTCACCTATTAGCGTTACCAACCCACATATGGGGATCTCATACCAAATCCCTATTCCCAAATATAATACTAAATCCCTGCTTATATATAGTAAAATAAATATTACATAAGTATGTCATTTATGAAAAAATATTCATGCATCCTAATCTGGGAAAAATCTAAAACTAGTATGCCAACGGTGATAGAAACAAAATGACCTAGTGCGCCAAAACTGATGTAGAAAGCCTAAGTAAATGCATCGTAAAAACTATGAAACAAACCATACTAGTAATCATATCCTTATACCACCAAACATTTTTAATGGATGCAATGTACAAAGTACTACTCATGAATTCTAAGATCCTAACATGGGAATCTATATAATAACATCAATTTCTTAATTTGTTTGTTCTTCTTTCCCAACTCAACACTTTGTAAAAAAAGGTCATCGAAGGCCTCTTGTGCATCATAGGTTTCATCCTCTTATTCATCATCTCCTTCATCCTCATAACGAGAGTCACTTGTATCCAAAAGTGAGCTCATAGGAGTGTTAAAAGCCACAAAAGCTTCTATCTCTTGTAAGATAGCTTCATCACTGCTTCGAGACTAATGTTCCGAAGTCTCCAATTCATCATCCCAAGTTACAGCCATGGCCTTGTCCTTTGCCTTGTACTTCTTTTTCTTATTGCCACAATATTTAGCAATATATCCTCTCCCTTTGGACTCATATCAAATGGGAGGTTCCTTAGAGAAGTATTTCTTCTTCCTATAGTTGGAGGAGGACCTTCTCATTTGCTTGTTCTTGGA
>JAOXJP010218051.1:0-11754 GCA_025762735.1 Platanus orientalis
GAATATTTTAATTAGATGGTTTGTGAGTTGTTCTGACGTGTATGTAAGTAGGGGAATATATATATATATATTGAATGGGACCACCGAAAACACTGAAAAGGGGGGCTGAGATCTTTTTCATTTCTGTTATGTCTAGTTCTCATTCTGATCTACAACTTTCGTTTTTTTCTGCAACTTCATCTTCAACCTCTCTATATCTTCATTGCATCTTCTATAATAAACGATGCTTCCATGTCTCAAATCAGTCTAGTAATAACTATGTATGGCTGAATCCCTTAAATGGGTATGTGTACAGTCCATGGTTATGATAAGGTTCAATGGCTCAGCCTTAATCTAAAGACTCTAAAATCCACTCCTATTCTATTAAATGAGTTTGATGAACTCAGCAACTTTTGCAGGTGATTTGTGATATCAAGAATCATCCTAGTATCTAAGACGTGTGATTGGATGCAATATGGAGTAAGAGGTATAATTATAAGGCCAATGATTATCTTTATTTACGGTTCAAAGAAGAACGGAAATAGGAACTGGTTCGTCAGGTAGACTAAATTAACCCCTGCATATTGAATTACCAAACTACTTGTAGTGGGAGAGCATGGAAATGTGAAGACAAAACCCCATTATGAGAAGAATGAACTAAAAACTGTAGATCTTAAGAAAAAAGAATCAGCCCCCTTTGTCGCTACCCGCAAGAGTTTGGGAGAAACACGTAGTCGGGTGCAAAGGGGAAGAAAAGTTGGACAGAAGCTTCGAACCTTCAAGCCTTGTAAGAAAATAAAGCCCTTCTGAATTATAAAAATCCAGGTCTCATGTCAAATGAAAGCAAGAGGACGTGGTAGTGCACAAAATTGCAAGCACCAGGGAAGTTTTGAACTTGATTTTCATCCTGTATAATGGCCTTCATCCCTCTATAACTAAAAGCTGGATGAGAGGTCACGGTTGTAAAGCAACATGGCTCTTATCAAATCAAAACCTCAAAATGGTCGGAAGCAACCAATTATGCTCTACCAAAAACCCTATTTTGGCAGCTTTACTCAGTTATAAACTGGAGGACCATTGATTGTGTCTACATTGTTATGAAGCTTCAGTTTTATCGTATGACCATTCTTTGTGCAATTAGGGCTGTCAATTGGGCCAGGCCAAAGTCTGCCCGAACTCAGCCTAAACTTATTTATTTGGGTCTGAACTCAACCTAAGCTCAAACTTGGCCCGAGGTAGCCAGCTCATTCTAAAATCATGGGCATTGGGCTGAGTTTGGGCCAACCCGAACTTAAAGCTCCTTTAAAAAAATGTTGATTATTAAAGTTCACTTCAAAATTTGGTCTAATAATGGTTCTTTATTATTTTTAATACTTTGAAAATATGTCTATTAGTTAAATTTGGGCTTATAATTGGTCCAAAACTGTCCTATATCTGTTGGGCTAAGTTATACTAAATTTGGGCTGGATCAAACTGGGCCAGGCCGGACTGGACTATATTTGATTAGTACTTTGGGCTAGACCAGGCCGGACTGAGTTGGTATTGAAAGTTAGTCTGCCCAAACTCAGTCCATATAAAACTTTGGACCTAAAATTTGGGCCCAAACTCAGCCCAGCCCAAAGTTAAACTACTTTTTGGACCAAACATGTTGGGCTACGGGCCAGCCCGGCCCAGTTGACACCTTTACGTGCCTTGAGTCACTTCATAAGATCATACACCACTATTGCAATTTGTTACTGCTGCCTACCGACGAAGACTTGGAGGCCCAAAAGTTACCTTATAATAGTTTAGCAAGCTACCATCTTTGATAAGTTGAAACCACCCCTTTCCCAACACGAAAATATAAAATAAAATATGGTCCTCTTTCCCTCAGCTAGCTCTAGAATCCAGTCACTTGAAATTTATGATAGCGCAAAACGTGAGAAAGAAAATCCCACAAGAAAAGGAAAGAAAACAATCATGAGAAAAACGTGAGGAAACCAACTTTGCATGGCAACCAGACTGGGCCTAGTTGAAAAAAAAGACTATATAACCAATGAGACAAAATTGACGGTATCCCTCCAACTCACTCAAATGGTGAAATGTTTATCGTTTGGCAATATATTTTTATTTATTTTATTTTGTTCTAAAAACTGTCATTTGGCAATAAGAAGGGCAAAAATCACCTATTTACTTTCATAAAAATAAGGGTCAATGTACATGGATTTTTTTGCAGTAGTCGAGGGGCAGGATCCACCCATCTGGTCATTCCATCACTTTCCTTGCCTCTCTCATTTTTTTTCTTCTTTTACTTCACTCAATCCTTCACTTCACATACTATTGTAGGCCATATATTAACTAAACAAAAGAAAACAAAATCGAATGGGTGAAGATACCCTTCACCCAAAGTGATACACTCTTGCGTTGCAAGTGACTATCTACAACCGTAGAATTGTTCGAAGAGTATCACAGAGGTTCTGAATGGTCTGTTGCTCTTGTGTTGCTTGCAGCTCTTGGAGAGGCATCTCCTCATAACACCTGCAATAATATAAACATGGAAAAATAGGATCAGGAAAGAAATGATAATTAATACAGTATGAGAAAAATAATGTGCAAAACATGGTTTTGATTGTAACAAAAACTTTGAAAATGTAGGTATGCAAAAGATGCTTTCTACAAGCTTTTGAATGGTTAAATGGGTTTCTGTTTTTAGGTGGTCCGGAAGAGTCTGGGCATCTTTGCAACACAAACAGAGAAGGAAATTGTTTGATTGCTTCTTGCTTGTGTGGTGCCTCAAGAGAAGGTTTAGGTATAAGCGGTAGCTGTGCAAGCAATATGACCAGGGACATCCAGAGCACATACATTTTGTGATAAGCTAATGCCTGTGCCAGATTTAGTAGTGTAGAACTTGACGTGAGCCTTTGATACACGCTTGGTGGAAGAGGCATCTGCAGTACAGCAATCAAGAGGAGAAATAAAGTCCACAATAGATGGCTTCAAAAAACACAAATGAGAAGAAATAAAGCAGATGGCAAAGGAACCTCATTCTGTCCTCTTCGGCCTTTCTTAGACTGTCCATCACCACTGAAAAGCTCTTGAACTGCTTCCATGGCAATGGTGCCACTGTTATCCTGTTGTCTGTCCCCAAGCACATTGTCTGACACAAGAGCAAGGGGTGATATATCCGTTGCTTTCAAAAATGGTATGGGTACCGTATTACCAGCCGCGTAGATGGACCAAAGCTACAATAACAAGAATCCCAAATAAGCTGGAATCTAGTACACGCTACTAACCCTAGGTATTGTTTTGAAGACCAAAAGGGGGGGGCGGCATGAAGAAAGAAAACAAGTATAGCAAATAACAGGTCAGTGAAGAGGCAAAACATAAAGCCACATGTGAAACAGAATCCTCATTTTGTGAAATTCTCTTAATTATTAAATGTTCAAAAGGAAAAAGAAATGCTTACAAGAGAATACAAGAATGAAAAATAGGTTAAACAATGAGAAGTATAAATCAGGAGAACAAATAATACTAATTCTAATAAACAGGAACTCTAGTAAAAAAGAAATATTCATAATGCAAATCACCCACATTAAAATGTAATAGACTAAAGGAATTATAGGTACACCCCCTACAAGGAGATCACTGGAACTATACATTTTCTCATTTGATCTTCAGGTTAAAGATCAAAACTTTTTGTCAAGCCTCAAAGCAGAATGCCCTGAGCGCCATCTCAAAGAGAAAGCCTATATAGATTCTCAGAACCGCATCAAGCTATTTGTTATGATTTGATGTGACATCACATGTGTACTATTGCATGAGCCACTACTTAATTGAGAAAGAAATGTACCTTATCTTGCCAAGCAAAGGCTTTCCGACTGACAGTAGCGCTCTTCAATGTGCTGCTGCCATTTCCAACCTGTAGCTCAGAAAGGCTTTCTGTCTTCAAACTCTGTTCAGCAGATAGAAATACAGAAGATGATGATCTGAGTGTGGTCTGTGCGTCAGGGTTTTGTTCTGCATCTTGGAGGTTGTGGGCTACAGTGTGGGTTGTATTCTCCGCCCTGACATAATATTTTAATGAACTGGTGCACTCTTGATGAAATAAACAGACCAATGCTTGCAGAAAACAAAAATAAATATGAAACATTAATGGTGAATGCTAGGCATGGCAAAACCTGGGGGGAAAACAATAAGAAGGTTAAAAGAAGAAAAACGAGAAGGGGTCAAATAACAGACTAAGATTCCAATGGGATGGAGTAAAAACTATAATTAGTTAAGAGAATGTACTGTCGCAAAATATTTGAGAAAGGAAAAAAATACTAGCTCATATGATAAAGGAATGGGGTAGGATAGTTTCTATTTAAATAGCTTCATTCCAAGTAGAAAAAGACTACCACCCACTATAAATACTCGTTAAATGAATGACTACAGTAGAGGATTGAAGATCTCCTTTTTTCTATTTCTTTTATTATTCTTTTTCTTTAGGGGGAAGGGATAAGGAGGACTGGATTTACTAGACAATCATGTAGCAAAGGGATCTACACAACTTAGGAATCTTTCACAAAATATCTTAGGTGGTAGCCCAAAAGGGCTCCAAGGGTTGCCCCCCCCAAAAAAAAAAAAAAAATTGAAATTTTAGAACTTCAATAGATGACGTTTCCAGGGAATAAGTCCAATACAGGGTAGTGTATAGAGCTTATGTGGACTAGGGCACAAAACTCATGGTGAATCCAGAAGGTTTGTTAACAGCTGGACTGAATTTTCCGTGTCATCCCTCCACGTGGCTGAAAGAGGAATTAGGTAACTTGAATTATTAGATAATCCATTTGAGCCAAAGAAGAAGAAGAGAGGAGGTAATGACTTTGAGAATCGTACTAAAGAGATCTTTCTCTATACGAATAATTTTTATTTATACTTGTAAGGAGTTGGTATATCGTAGAGTATAGTATACTGTACATGTACATGTATTTAGTCACTCTGACAATACTAACCTCAACGTACTATATCTCAACACTCCCCCTCAAGCTGATGAATAGATATCCAACATTCTCAACTTGTCCACAATGGATAAAAAATGAGCTCCACCATGCCCTTTTGTGAAGACATTTGCAAGTTGATACTTAGTTTGGACAAAATGAATGCAAATATAGCCAGATTTGATATGGTCCTTGATGAAGTGTCCATCAATCTCCACATGCTTTGTCTGATCATGTTACATAGGATCATATGCAATGCTGAAGACAACCTTACTATCACAGAAAAAAAACCTCAGTGGACCCTTCACAAGAAATCCAAGTTCATCAGGTTACATCAGCCATAGAAGTTTACAAATCCCATTGGCTATAGATCGAAATTCAGCTACTGCACTAGACCTAGCAATCACCGATTGTTTCTTACTACACCATGTAACAAGATTCCCCCAAACAAAGGAACAGTAGCCTGAAGTAGATCTCCTGTTAGTCAAGGAACCAGTCCAATTTACATCTGAATATGCTACCACAACTACTCTTTAACGAACATACCTCTTGCACAAAATTCCTTTCCTTGGGCAACCCTTCAAGTATTTCAGGATTCTTTATGTAGCTTCCATTTGAGCTTGTGTGGAAGCATGCATAAACTGGCTATTCACACACATTGTGTATGCTATGTTTAGTCTGGTTAAGGACAAATAGAAAAGACGCTCCACAAGTCGTTGATAATTGCTAGCATTGATCAACCTTTCACTGTCATCTTCTTTGAGTGTGATTTACTTTAATGAGTGTAGCACACGGCTAACACCCAATCATTCCTGAATCCTTTAACGAATGTAGGACATATTTTCTTTAAATAAAAATTCCTCGTCCAAACTTTGCAACTTCAATTCCAAGGAAATACTCAAGACTGCGATTGGTTGCAGTCTTACTAAGGTGGGATGGGAAAATAAAAGAAAAGAAAAGAAAAAAATTATTTTCACGTAAATTGTTTTTCTAATTGGTTGTACTGAGAAAGTTTGTGAGAAAATAATGAGAAATCCCCAAATGCTCTTATTTCATTCATCTAAGACAAGGGAACCTAATTCCTATTTCTTGTATCGAGCTACCTCTCCATCATTAGGGAAGAACCCCATGAGCTTCCCACAGAGTTCTGGTACACGTACATAAACCCACCCATGAGCACGATCAGACCTCTGGTCACCATTGAAGGACCTCTAATGCTGGGCTTTATTCCCACAAATCAATCGGCATTGAATGAATTGTGAGAAAATCTTAAACCCAGTAGGAAATGAATAAATAAAGTGAGAAAAGAGGAGAGAATAGAACCAGAGAGGTATTCGACAGTGACGGAGACACCGGTGATGGTAGAGAGAAGGAACCAAACCTTAATTTGCAATATCATCCAAAAAAACCCATATCAGAGAGAAGGAACCAGACCTGGTCTGCAATATCTCCAAAAGGAAGCGTGAGAAGAGGAGAGAGATCAGAGACTAGCAGAGATGATGAGTAAATGGAAGAAAGAGAAAAGCATACCGGAAAAAACTTGCAGACAAAGAGTAGAGTAGAGAATCTCGTCCTGTCAAGGATTGTAGAGACATAGAGGCTGTTGCGTTCCTTCTTAGGTTAAATCCTCCTTCCCCGATATTTTTTTCCCATACTTTTTCCTTATATTTTATGTGATTCTTAATCCATGATTTAAATTCTCAAATTGTTCTTTTTTTTCTCATCCCACTATCTGTGATTGCAACCAATCAGGCAATAAAACATATTTTCTAGCAATTTTCTTATCCCACTTCCGGTGAGAAAGCAACCAATCTCACCCTAAGAGAACCAAGATCATTGATTTCAAATTCTCTGGCTAGACTACCTTTTAGTTAGCTACCTCCACTTCATCATTGTTTGTAACTACAATGTCACTAACATATATAATAAGAGCCGTCACCTTTTGACCCAGTCGCTTCACAAACAATGTATGATCTGATTGACATTGTTTATATCCATTCTTGATCATAACTGCCCAAAACCTTTTAAACTAAGCTCCTAGTGACTATTTTAAACCATACAGTGTCTTTTAAAGCTTATATTCTTTACCGCTTACACTTGATATTTGGAATATAGGTATGGATCCATGTATACTTCCTCTTTCAAATCGTCGTGTAAGATTGCATTCTTCACATCAAAGTGGAGTAGAGGCCATCACTAATTTGTAGCAAGTTAAATTAGAACTCGTATTGAATTCCGCTTTTTCACAGGAGCAAAGGTCTCTTGGTAATCGATACCAAAAGTCTGTGTATCCCTTTGCATCTAGGCGGACCTTGTACTTGTTAACTCATCCATCCGGTTTATGCTTCATAGTGAATACCCACTTACACTCAATTATCATCTTCCCTCTTGGAAGATCAACCAGCTCCTATGTACAGTTATTTTCAAGGGCTTCATCTCCTCTTCCATAGCAACCCCCCATTGTGGTTGTGATAAAGTTTCAGGTACATTGCAAGGAATAGTAATTTAAGACAAGGAAACAACATAATTTCAGAGAGGTAATATTGCATGATAGAAGACAAAGTTAGATATGGGATGCTTAGTATATGATTTAACAACCCTTTTTAGAGCAATAGGTATGTCAGAATTATCTACTAACTCAAGGAAGGCAGACATGTTACCTGTTTCAGGAATTGAATTCAAAGAAGACTCCTGAATAAGGATAAGAGAATTCTGGTCACTTTGCTGATTTAGATCACCTTCTTGCTGAATTGGATCACCTTGCTTCTTTCTTCAAGAGTATACTTGATGTTCAGTCTCCCCCTTTTTACTGGCACAACTACTATCAAAATGATGATGAAACTAGAATAAAAAGTGGAGTTGAGGGAGAAGACAACTCTTCACCTTAACTCTCCTCTTAAAGAGATGTTTTACTTGAAGAAAAAAAAAAAAAAAATAGACTAAAAGAATGTCACATCCTGATAAACAAACTTTATGTGGGTAAGTGGGTAAAAGCACTTGTACCCCTTTTGATTAGCATCATAGCCTAGAAAGATACATTTAAGTGTTTTTGTGTATAGTTTGGTGCGATCGGATTTAGAGGTATGCACACAACAAATACATTGAAACGTTTTTGGGGGAAAAGAGAACAAAGAAGTTCCAGAAGATAAAACCTCTAGAGAAGATTTAAAAGAGAGGACCCATGAAAGCATCATGTTCATGAGGTAAGTTGCTATTTGAATGGCGTCAGACCAAAAGGTATTAGACACATTCAATGTAAACATGAATGGACGAGCAATTTCAAGTAAGTGTATTTTTACACTAAACTATCCCATTCTCCTCAGGAGTGCTTGGACAAGTGGGTGGACAATCCCAGACTCATCAAAAAATGAAGAGTGCTAGAGAGATACTCCCCCTCATTATCTAACCAAGGAATATGAAGTTTAGTACCAAACTGTGTATGAACCATGTTATAAAAGGATTTAAATGCAGTACACACATCGCTTTTGTTCTTTAACAAGTACACCCATGAAATCCGAGAATAATCACCTACAAAGGTAACAAAGTAATGAAAACCAAATAGAGAAATAACTGTCGAAGGCCCCTAAACATTAGAATGAACAATAGTAAATGTAGACAAAATTCTATTATTACTTAATAGATAAACTAAACAATTGTTTTTTGCCAACTAGCAAGGTTCACAATGAAAATTATTTGAAGAACTAAAATTTGGGAAAAAACTTCCCTAACAAAAAAAAAGATGGGTGGGCAAGACGATGGTGTCACTACAACTCATCTGTAGTAGTAGATGAGATTTTCCTCTTTATTATTGAAGATGCTATTGACGTCTGAAAAACTGAATCCAGAAGATAGAGACCATCCTTCTCATGCCCCATACCAATAGTCATCTTCGTCTCCAAGTCTTAAAACAAACAATATAAAGGAAAGAAAATAACACTGCAGCTAAGACTCTTGGTGAGATGGTTAATAGACAATATGTTCAAGGTAAAGTTAAGCACATAAAGAACAAATGACAACAATAAAGTGGAAGTAGCAGGTATATCACCATTCCCTACAATAGATGAGTAAGAATCATTTGCAACACGGTCATTGTCTTTTCCAAAACTAACATGATAGGACATAAAGAGGGAGGACATACTGGTCATGTGATGAGAGCCTCCTGAATTGATGATCCAGAAGTCCTGAAGAGTGGAAACAGACGCAGAGAAAGCTGATGCATATATACCTGAAGCGGAAGCTGAAAAAGAAAAGGTAGGTGTTGCTGAAGGAGTCTCAAGTTGAGAGACAAACTCATGTAAGGCCTCAATTTCCTCTCGAGATAAATTGTCATCTGATAAGACAGAGGGTGTAGGAGTTATAGGTGCGAACTTTGGAGACATGGATGCTATAGAATGTGCACTAGGTCTGTTATTGCTAAATCTACCACTGCCTTTACTAGAATTAGATCCACCTTGCTGAAACGGACGTGGAGGCATGTCCTGTGTATGCCCATGAAAATCTTAACACTAGTCTTTAGTATGTCTGAACCAACCACAATGCTCACACTTAAATCAATCCAAATCATCTGAGGAAGTACTAAATCTATCACCATGATCTCATATAGTGGAACCCCCACGACCACCTCGATTGGAGGTTAAGGCAAAAGCTGATTTCTCCATTGATGACGACAGGTTCATCACTCTTCGTCATCTTTCCTCTCTATGTACATATGCATATACCTCATCCAAGGAAGGGGGAAGAGGCATATTCAGGATATAACTTGGATATGCTCATACTCAGAATTTAAACCAGTCAAAAATTCTAACACTTGTATCTCCTCAACATGCTTCTTGTAGGTTGTGGCATCTTTTACATAAGGGCGGTAAGTGGTATAATGTTCCAATTGCTCCCACATCTTCCTCAAAGAAGCATAATAAATATTTAGAGGTTGATCCCCTTGTTTGAATTATGTAATTTTCAGTCGCAACTCATACACTTTAGCTGTGTGTCCAATCTGTGAATAGGCCTTAGACAAGGAATCTTAAATCTAGTAAGCCATTTCTACGAACAGGTAGTGATCATTGATTTCGAGCTTTATGGAACTAAACAACCAACCCATAACCACGGCATTTTTTGTCTTCTACTTACGGTACTCAGGATCACTCTTGGGAGGAACTTCGATATTGCCTGTTAAATATTCCTCTTTATCTTTATCTTGAATGTAAATAAAAACGGATTTAGACCATAAGGTTTTTGTTGCTATCAAACTTCACAGTAGTAATCTATACCTAGGAATCTCCTGTGATAAAAGCTACCCATATCACCCTTACTCAATTCTCCCGGGCTCTAACCTCCTGATTTTCTTCTAGCATGTTTTAGTCTACAAAAAATCAAATATCACAAGCTGAAAAATCACCCAATACAACCCACACAAGCTAATACACACTTTTGACACATAACACGCACCACTCCAAAGGCAAAAATGTTTTGGACAATGAGCAAACACACCTAAACAACTTCAAACATGGGTTGAAACTCCCAAAAGTATCACAATCATGCACATAAGATCAATATAGCAAGAAGCAAGAGGATCCATCACAATTGGACATTAAGAGAAATTTTTAATAATAAAAAATTCCTAAAAAATCGTGAAAAAATAGCCAGGCATTAACATAAGTGGAGAAAAGTTAACCCTGAATCTCCAATACTTTACCAAATTGAGTGAGACCACTTTTGGATGAATCCCCACAAAAAATGACCAATCCACTCTAAAACAATCAATTGAAAACACTCTAGGCTGATCAGATCGATTAGTTTCGTCAAATATGGGGTTTTCGATTTTCTTCAAAGGTTTGCTCAAAAAACATGTCTCCAATCTTCAAAAAAATCTGAAAAAATAATGAAAATTCTTCTAAAATCACTACGACCCTAGATTTTTTCGCCGCTATCATTGTCACCTTTGTACAGCCTAGCTGATGTTAGCCCTACATCTGGCTCTTCTTTGTTGTTGTCACTTCCCGATCGGCCCCTAATTAACTCTAATATTAGCTTGAATTATTAGATTATGTGTTTGAACCAAAGAAGAAGAAAGAAAAAAAAAAAGAGAAGAAAAGAGAATTAATGATTTTGAGAATCGTATTATAGAGATTGATGCAATACAAAGGGAAGATACCGAAAATTGATGTTGAATAATTTTCCAAAGGCTCAGATAATTTAAAATAAAGGATGCGGAAGCAAAATAAATCAAGAATTGAAAGTAGCACTTTAAATAGCCCCGAAATAAGAGAATATAGATAATAGAATCATATAAATAGAGTTTACAAGAATATAGAATGAAAAGAAGAAGAAAAGGAAGAAGAACTAAAAAGGGTATTTTTGTAATTTTGGGCAAAAAATCCAAAATTACCAAAATGCCCATCTGTCATGTCAAAAAATTCTGAAATTTTTATGACCGTTTCTAATGTGTTCCAGGGTTCTATAGTTAAAATTTCATAAAATTCCGATACGATTTGATAGGTCAAATCAAAGAATTTCAGAAAAAGTAAAGGTTCTTTAATAGAGGTTTCAAGAGAAGAAGAAGAAGAAGATGAATGATAGAAAGAAAGAGAAACTTAGGAAGAAACTAAGAGATAAAAAAATAATAATAATAGAGATATACCTTGAAGGAGAGAGAGAGTTTGCGGCTACACCTATTGAAGAAGAAGAAGAGAGGGGAGCCATGAGTGACATCAACCCTTGGAGAATGAGAACATGACTACAACCACACCTTGGGAACATCGAAATCTTTAAAAACTTGTTTATTCTTCATTATCAAATTATAGGAGAGGGGTTGCCTTTA
>JAOXJP010218062.1:0-11754 GCA_025762735.1 Platanus orientalis
TGCCTCCCCTCAACCGAAGCACCAGATGAAGAGTAGACTCCTTCTGGATATTGTAGTCAGCGAGGGTCCGTCCATCCTCAAGTTGCTTTCCGGCGAAGATCAGACGCTGCTGGTCTGGGGGGATGCCCTCCTTGTCCTGGATCTTGGCCTTCACGTTGTCAATAGTGTCGGAACTCTCGACCTCAAGCGTGATCGTCTTTCCGGTCAAGGTCTTTACAAAGATCTGCATGCCTCCCCTGAGACGGAGGACGAGATGAAGGGTCGACTCCTTCTGGATATTGTAGTCAGCTAGGGTCCGGCCGTCCTCGAGCTGTTTTCCGGCGAAGATCAGACGCTGCTGGTCTGGGGGGATGCCCTCCTTGTCCTGGATCTTGGCCTTAACATTATCGATAGTGTCGGAACTCTCCACTTCGAGAGTGATTGTCTTTCCAGTGAGGGTCTTGACGAAGATCTGCATCTGTAATTTCAAATAAATTTTATGAGATCAATTGAACAGGAAAGCACACTCGAATAAAAATATCAAGTCAAAAGTTCTAATGAAAAGATCCATATCCAGATCTAAATCCTTAAGCATCTAGTACCAAAGATGATAGACCAACAAGAGATAACAGGGATAACAAAAAAATGAATATTGCTTATGATCCCTAACGGCTTAAAAATAAAAAATAAAAAAACACCAACTAAAACAGCATTCTAAGAACACAAAAAAAAAAATAGAACCGTAAATGCATCGAACAGGGGAGCAACAGAAGAAATCAATAATAAAACACGGTCGCGAACACTCCGATTAACGCCGCAACTTCAAAGAACCAAAAAAATATCTAATCTTACAGACGAAAATCAACACAGATCTAACACATCAACATGTGTTAAAGATCTAAAAATAGAAAGAAAATAACAATAGAAGCAATGAAAAACAATATAACGATCGCGAAAGCTCCGAAGAAAATAACGATCTTCAAATCTGATGAACAGGGTAATCAAAACAGATCAAAGACACTAAACCGTAGATCTAAATATCAAAACGACGCCAAATCATATAAATTAGAGGAATCAACACAGATCAAGGAACTAACATGCAGATATAAATATCAAAAATACAGAAGAGAATAAAAGGAAGAAGCTCCGGCTTCCATACCTTGTGTGAGAGTAAGCGAAATTTTTTTTGAAGCAGAAGAAGAGAAATCTGAACAATGAATAGGGTTTGGGCTGAGGGCCCTATTTATAGTCGTAGCTGCCGACTCAAACACGAAACCTAATGGCAATGGCGTGACGGAACCTTCGAGAAATTGAAAACCATTCACATGTAAAATATTAACGTGGCTTGCACTTAACCTACCGTTCCAAAATACTATCTTCCGTGACCCTTCGCCTAGAGATGTGGACAAAGGAAAGTATCGTCTATTAATTAATAGAGGCATCGACACCGTTAAATTGTAACGACCGTTATGACCGAATTTTTTTTTTGTCTTTTTTTATTTTTCTCCTTCTCTTCGTATGAGTCATTGACCTTATCGTTTAGCTCGTTTGAGGGTATAATAGGGACAAATGAAACAAATGTTCTCTAATAAAAATATTTGTATGGATATGTGAACACATTATAGGCTGACACGTAGTGTATTGAGTTAAAAGCATTAAAAAATGTCCTAATTAAAAAAGTAAATGTCCAAAAAGAAATACCACGTTCATAAACCTATCACGTGTCAATTTATGGCACATTTACAAAAATCACATACAATCACAGAGAATCATTCTTCACGGACAAATCTTCTATGACCAATGCATGACCCCACCACAAGCTAATATATGGTACATAAGGTTAAAAATGTCGGCAACAAAAACTGTTTAATTCAAAAATACAGACGACCATAAATAGGGTTGTAAACGAAGCGGATATATGTGCATTCATACTTGTATTTATTTAGTTAATCAAATATTGTTACAAATTCGAATATTTGTTGATATTTAAAATAGAATTTGTGCTCATATTTGTTTATTTGAACGAATTTTGGATAGGAATTCAGATATATCATATTACAATTTCTATCACAAAATTAAGATTTTGATTGGTGACATATTTTTTAGTATTGTCGAAGCTTCTCACTCTTCTACAAGAACAACAATTGTAAGCTTAGGATGGATTCACTAGATTTTTCATTGCTTCTTTTTCTTCGTTGACATCAAATAGAAACTCTTCAATACCAATCCAATATATTCATATAGGTTTTGTACCCTGACGAAGAAAAATCAAACAAAAGAACTCCACATTCCCATTGATTAACTTGGGTAGATTTTCTCTTAAGAGGCCATGTTGCAATCATAGAAACGTTAAAGCCAGTGGTGAAGCTTGCAAGAAGCATGGGTTTTTTCTTGGTCATCTCATCATCATGTTCTATAGTTAAGACTTCTTGCCAATCTCTCTCTTTGTCTCAACCTTCTTCGCTCTTCAACTAATCAAACCCCAAAATTAAGGCTTTTGATTACTTCAAAGCATCTAAATAATGATGTTTATTTACCTAAATATCATTTTCTCATAAGAGATAAATAACATATATAATGGTGCATTGCAATCGACTTATGCACAGAGAACCTCCTAGGGCTTTCTGTTGCCTTGTAAGCAAAAGACAATACTAGATGAGGTGGGAGAGAATTGATTCTATAATTGTCTCTCTCCTATAATAATTTACCAAATTATCCTTCTTATATCATACCGATAATTGTTTTTTCTTGTTTATTTATTAAACTAAAATCTTTTCACACATATATAAACTTAAATGGTTGAATATTAATTGAAATAGATATATACATATCCGCATTTGGTTTGCTTATAAAAGAATATATATTAAACGAATCAAATATTGAAATGAATCGAATATAGATGTAAATATATTCGCCTTAATCGAATACAGATGAGATGCTTAGGCAGATAGTTGACAGCCTTAACCATAAGCACCAAATTCAACAACAACAACAACAAAAAATGTCCATCTATAATGCCCATCATTGGTTATCATATATATTAATAAAATGATTTAATAAAACTTTATAAGTAAACTATAGAACGAATAGATACTAATTTAGCCTAGGCAACCTTTGAGATGGGGACGTGCGAGCCAAGATTTCATGCACACAAAACACGTGCGTAAGAACTAGGGGCGGACACATCAGCATTGAAAAGAGATTTACACTTTTTGGGGGTGCGTTGATCAGTGTAAATCACTTTTTGATGCTGATGTGTCTGCCCTTGGTCTGTGCGCACATCTTTTGTGCACACAAAATATGGGGGGCGTGCCATGAATCTTCTTGAAAGAGGGTGTATTCTATGGAATCCTTCGCGTTACCCGTAGGCTGCATTTGTTGGCCAGTAGACTCCATTTGTTGGCTTAGATCGGGATAGAGTCCGTATATAGAAGGGAGAAAAAAAAAATGACGTACAAGAGATTAGAAGATATTAAAATGCTACAGTAAAATCCATTGGATTCCTGAAAGATATTTGATTGTCACATTTCATAATCACAACCGTATATGTCACAATGAATCCATCCATCTGTTTGCTAAGATTAGGATTCTTTTTTACGTTCAAAAGAATACACCTTTTCAATGGTCTGATAACCATACACAAGTCTTGATATACAAGAGAAAATATGAACTGAGACTACAACCCATATCTCACAGTCTCCAAACTGAAAAACGAGAGCACTTCATAATATTAGGGGTGATGCATCCATACTAACCAAGGACACATAGTCCATTAATAAGCACAACAAGGGATTTGCCCAACGGATACATGCTTTCTGCAACATAAATATTGAGAAGAAAGCAAGAACAAAGACGTTAAACTTATATGCAAAATAACCATGTTTGTCTTACATAGATTGACATACCTTCAATAAAAGCCACCTCAAATGATCTATTTAACATTCTGGTTGTACAAACAAAGTAAATGTTTCTGCATGTAAACCTACATGAATAAATCAAAGCAAAATCCAACATTAGGGCTATTGGTACTAGTTTGTTTCATGATCACTACTGACTCTTGTATTAACACATTGTGAGAACTATCGATATGGGTGGTATTATTGACATACTTTGTAACATCCCGTGTTGCACTTAAATGGTAAGATTGTAATTTTATCTTTATAAAGGTAAAATTGTTATTTTACATGTCTAATACAGACTAGAGAGTGGTTTAGGAACCTTTAAACTAAGATAGTAGTGTAGAACTCGAGTTAGACATCAAACCTGTCAAGTTTGTAAGTTATTCCAAGAGCAAAACTGGGATAACTTTTTGAACACACCTATACCAATTCTGAAATAATTAGAGTGCAAGCCCTATACCATGAGAAAGTTTTTCGAATCTACTTTTCATTGCCTTAAACGGCGTGCAATTCTGAGTTGTGTGCATGAAGTTATGGCCGAATTATCACAAGGAGTTCGCACTAAAATTTGCAAAGCACTCCACTTAGAGTAGGAGCACTCTGCCTAGGCTCAAGTTTGCCTAGAAACCAGAGCGCTCTGACACTTCTGGAGCACTCAAACCTAGACAAAAATGCTGAAAATTTTGAGAATGCCAAAAAAACGTAGATTTTTTTACGTGACTTTCATTCATTGGACCTCTACATATTTGAGATATCATCTTAGACAAGTTATATTCCTTCTAAACCCTCATTTAGGTCATTTAGCCTCATTAGAACAAAGAGGGAAAGGGTTAGAAAGATTTGGGAGCTAAGAGTAGGAGTTATTTTTCAATTAGATAAATTTCACTCCCAATTCTGAAAGTATTGCTAGGATAACTCATTTTTTTTCTAAATATTTATATTCTACCTAATTAATGTTAGATCTATATCATTTTACAAAGAATAGAGAGAAAGAAAATGAGGTTCTTCTTCAAGATCTTCTTGGAAAGTAGAAAAAACTTGTGGTAAGTGGTTACACAAAACTCACTCTATTTTTGTTTTTTTTTTAGGCTCTTAAAAGTCTTGTCATGGTAAAATCTTGAGTCTATGAATATTTTTTCATATGCATATGAAGTCATTTGCTAATATTTTAGAACTTCTATCTCTTGTGGTGATTTGTGATGAGATCTTACCAATTTTTGTTAGGTTCTTAGAAACCAACATGGATTTGCATACTATTTAGATGTATTTCCTTTATATAGTAAATCTCATGCATTGTGAATGCTTGTAAACTAAGATTCTATAATTCTATAATTTTCATAAAAGACATGAATGGATGGTTTCCTTGATTTTCTATGAGTAGCATGATTATTTGAACTAGTAATAAGCATTCCTTTAGTATGTTGGTTAAAGGTAGGATAACTATAAAGTATGTTGATCTCCTTGTAATGATACTAGCATATTGTTGTGTGTAAATTGCTTAAAAAATTTTATGGAATGATTCAAATAATATATTCTTAAAAATAGTGAATGATTGGATAATATATATAATTGAATTGTTATCTACACCATTGTTTATACCATGAGTATTGATTTTATGATGTTTGAAAATATATGTAGGGTTCTATGACTTCCCTCATTGATAAAATTAAAGAATGATTTGTTTATGTTATATATATTTTTTATCTTGTTAATATAAATATATTTATATCATTTAAATATAGTTACTTATTACATTATGATTGAATAATATATCAAGTAAATGTAAGATAATGTAAAATGGCTAGGAATAGACAATATTTAAAACAAATGGAAGATAAGAAGAAAAATAAATAGGAGAAGTAAAGACAAGTGTCTAAATAATGAAGGTCTCATCAATGAAAGCTAAATGATGACTAGTATTAAGTGAGAAGTAAAAGTAACTAAGATGTAAAAGATAAAAAGTATATAATGCAACGGTATGATGACCTTCCCATTTTAGGTCTAAACAATGGTGTGATGATGATCCTTATGGTTAAAGATAATACATTATGTCAAAATATAATGAAGTGAAAGAAAGTATAACCAAATAAACCAAGTTGTAAGTAAATGTAAGAAAGTTTAAGTGATGGTCCTCCTATTAAGGTATAATGTAATTGTATTATAATGTCACGTCCCGAAACCCGCACATAAAAATCATGATATAATATATGTAGAAGCACACACGCGGTGTCACAAATCTTAGAGTGTGACATTACTCTTTCCTTGCGAAAGGGGTTATTACTTATCTTACTTACATTGTAGTGTATATTTTTTCTTTCTTTCCTTTATCAAATTAATATCCTTAATTACCAAAAGGCAATCACAATGGAAGCATAACTATAAAGAAGCATCCATCATCATCAAGTGCAGATGAATATATCATCATACATTCTAAACTATGCAACGGAAAGTAACTAATAATCTCCAACATTCATAACAAATAAACTACTAATCTCAAACCATCTAACTAAACATACCCATGAACATCTAAACAGTACTATCAAATAGGTCATTCAAACGGGCCAACATCATATCCATCACTTCAAATAAAACTACTAAATAACTAAGTCAATCATGTCTCAAATATAACCTTATCTCATACATATGTGTTGGGAATAAAACTAAACAAAAAAGAAATAGAAGTAGTCATCTCGCCTCTACGAGTCATCACACAGACCGGACCAACAATGGAGTGCGTCCTATGGGGTGTCATCTGAAATAGTGTTAAAAACATGGGTAAACTATAAAACCTATGAGAGAACATACATAATGTCCCATTGAGTAAATCAAATCTACACGAGTATGACTCAACACCAAATCGGAACATGTGTAATAGATATAAATCAAACTAGCTATAGCAATAATCAAATTCTACTAAAGATGCCAGAAATACTAAAGTCAAATCAACAAAGTCTCATAACTGAAACAAATAATGTGTAGCTTATAAGGAAAGTGCAACATGCAATGTAGATATTTACTACAAAATACTCATACATAAGTAAACTTTAACATCTCTCAAACAAGCTGCTTTAACTAAGAGATATCAAAACAAATATATGTTCATGAAAGCTTAATGTAGCTCTCAAACTCATATGACCCATAAAAGGTTTTCAACAAAACACACATCGGATCAAAACAACTAAACCCATGTAGGATTCTCGAACCAAATCTCGTCAAAACACCTCATATCAAATCCAACAAATTAACCCACATAAGGCCTCTAACAAATTTGAAATCATATGACCCATGTAGGGCCTCCATAAAATTGTAATCATATAACCTATACAAGGTCTTTATTAAAACTGAAATATCGTATAACCCATGTAGGGTCATTGACAAAACTAAAATCTCGAACAAAAATGATGGACATCTAATGTCGTATTCACCTATTAATGTCACCCGGTGATTGGGTCTAGAAATGGGGTCATAAAACTAATATAGCCCGCAAAAATCCCTCATGACGTTAAGCTTTTAGCCCATAAAAATCTTTAGAGCATTAAGGGTTAGCCCGCAAAAATCCCTTAGAACATCAAGGGTGGTTGGGCAGTTAGCGCCGTCTTCACCTATTAACGAATACTGATAAATAGGTCAAAACTAAAACCTCATCGGATTGAATGTAAGTGGATATAATTAAGTGAAAAACATAATAATAGCATTAATAACCAACTAACATATGAAATATCATAACCAATAAAGTTTGGAGCCAATTAAAGTAAGTAAAGACTACCAACTAGCAATGATGATATGAATAGGACTCTCAACTATGGGAAAATCAAGGCAAACATCAAGTATAAGGAGTAGTAATCATTTCCCCCCTTTTTAATTTCACAGGAATCTAGCCTTCTCACATTCAATTATAAAGAGAAACTTAAAATTTTTAATAACTCATTATAACAATTAAAGAGAATGAATAAATCTTTGCTAACACATGCTCAAAATGGATTAGATCAAGCAATACACTTATATAATCTAAAAATTCATGTAATCAAGGGTTCTACCAAAGCATAATAAAATGAATAATTCTATGGAATGTATAGAATTACCAACTCACAAAATCTATAGCAAGAAACAATAAAAAATTTGTAATCTCTCCCAAAATGGCAACAAAAAATGGAGGAAAATGCAAAAAATTAAGGGAGCAGAGAAATCAACATAAGAATTTACTAATCCTTCATGGATTAGTAATTTGATGAAGGAAACTTATCAAACTTTAAGGAATTGACAATGAAATGATATACTAATCAAAACAAGGAATAATCATAAAGAAATTTGTAGGAGAACAAAGGAGTAGAACATTACAGCTTCATGAAGAAGATACACATCAAATGATGTGAGCCCACCAAAACTTCATAGACTAATAATCAAATGGTAAAGAAACTAAAATAAAAGTCATATTAAAGAATAACCATGAAGAAGATGGTAGGAAATCAAAGGGAGTAACGCATCATGCATGAAAACTCACTAAAACCTAGTATCTTCCTTGTTTAGGCCCCAAATCCTCTCAAAACTTCTTTACCATTTCCTCTATCTTCTGTAAAATGATTAGGTTTAGCATAAATTTGATATGATAAGAAAATCTAGGAAGAAAACAAGTTATCTCAGCATATTTTTAGAGTGGGGAGTGAAACTTACCCAATTGGGGAAGAACTCCTATAATTAGCTCTCAACCTCTTAAACTCTTTCCCCATTTGTTCTAATGATGAAAAATGACCTAATTGAAGTGTTTTTAGGATTATAACCTACCCAAGATGAGATCCTATATGTTTGGGGGACCAATGAGCAAATGTCACTTCAAAAAATCACTATTTTGGGTAATTTTCAGCCATTTTTTTTATTTTTTTAGTTTTTGTGACCCCGAACCCTTGCCTCGATAGGCAAGCCCTCTGGACCCCCTTGGCGAGCGCTCGCCTCAACCAAAAAGTGCTTGGGCACCCTCTCGGCAAGCGCTCACCTCCCCAAGCGAGCAGCCTGAGAAACCCGAACCTCTACAGTTTTTTTGATAAAAACCGTTGTCAAGAAACAACCGTAACTTTCGGAATTGGGCACCGTTTGTTACGTTGGAAAGAAGACTCGACGAAATTTCTAACAAGGTATGTCTCATACTCTAGTTCACTCAAAATTAATGTCAGTGGTCCTAGGAAGTTACCCTAATTATATAGTTGGGAAAATTTCAAACTTGAATAGTTTTTTGTCTAACTCGAGTTCTATACTTCTAAATTGGTCCAGTAGGTTCCTAAACCACTCTAAGGTCTGTATAAGCATGTGAAAGAACAATTTTATCCTTGTAGAGGTAAAATTATGATTTTACCCCTTAAGTGCAACACAGGGTGTTACACATGAAATGCACTTCCACCTCAAACTTAAATCATAACATTCTTGCTATCACCATGAATAACCACTAACCTTAAAGAACCACTATGATAGACACTATCGATTCAATTTGGTCCTAACACCATTCAACTTGATCATTACATAGCCAATGCCATGTGTTATTGCCTTGAGTTGACTCATCTAGTCAACTCCAAAGAGAGACCTTGGTCCATCTTCTCCAACCGTAGGAACTATCTCACCATTGTTTATCACCTAGAAACCCATAATACTTTTCTATACCCCAACTGTGAAAGAAACCTTACACAAGTGCTTGTTATTCCATTTACCCCATTTTGTCCTTACTGTATTTTGTCTTCCTTTGTTTTCTTTTTCTTTTTTCATCTTGCTAATTTCTAAGCCCAGGTTCTTGTGCAGCAATTAAGATAGACCAAAAGTTTCTCTCCCGGGCTAAGGAAATCAAGGATAAGGCCTTAGGAGCAAAAAAGGCTGATCAATAAGCAATTACCCAGGCGGAGACTACCTAGACTTCTAAGAAGAGAAAAAGCCAAGGAGTCCCGGGCGGTCCTTCTGGGTACCAAGCTCATGAGGTAGCTCCAATGCCTTCTACAGCTCCTTCCACCACTATCCCTATCTTCAACTTAGATGGAGACACGGGGAGCCCTTCTCCGCCCTCTACAGCTCGGGTTCAAGTCGTAGCCACTCGAACAACTACTCCACTGACCGTCTCTCAGGTCCCTGTTATCGAGGCCCATGCAGTCGCCCCCGAGACCCCCACTCCCCAAGTTGTGGCAACTACAACCTCCACTCAAGTGGGACCTTCTTCCCCTCCTCCCCTGGTACAAGAGGAATCTCCACTAGGGCCCGACTCTTGGTTATGGAGGCCTAGTCCCGGGGGGGATTATCTTCTACGGGGTGTTCCCCTGACTAACCTCGAGCACTTATAGAAGAATACCTCCATAGTCGGTGTGCACAGAGATATGATGTACTACATGGCTAAGGTAAAGTTTTTTTTATCTTTCAGCATGTCTTTTCTTTTCTTCTTAATTTTCTTTTATACACTTGACACTAATTCAGCTTTATCCTCATAGATCGTGGCCCTAATGAATTCTTTCATTCAAAGGTATAAATTCTGTGAGCAGGTCAAGGCCAAGCACTTGGACAACCTCGCCCAAGCAAGAAACGAGAACCTAGCCTTGAAGGAGGAGGTGAAGGGAATAATCCACAACCTAGAGAAGAAGTTGAGGTGGGCCGAAGACTCTCACAGTAGCCTGGTAGCACAGGCAGTTGAGTAGGAGAGATGCATCGAGACCTTGAACGCTCATTTGCAAGACTCCCAGAGGGACATCGGTCAGGCCAGGGAGGAGTTGGGGGTCGAGAGGAATGCCCGCATTTGGGCCAAAAATGACCTCAAGAAGGCTGTCGAGGGTGCGACGAGAAGGCCATAGCCGATACCCTAGAGTGGGTACACCTCTAGGCTGAGGCAAATAGAGAGAGAGAGAGAGGCAAGAGATGAGGGAGAAGGCCCTTGAGGTAGTTAAAGCTCGTTACTTGGCCTCGAACGCCTTTAGCATCACTAGGGCTGACTGCTTTTGGGAAGGGTTTGAGGATTTTTGGGACATCGCGGCTGAGAGATTCCCCGACATTGACATCTCATATATTCCATCCTAGAGAGCCTGAGGCTGAGGTTGAGGAGGAAGAGGAGGCCGACCAAGAAGATGCCATGGTCGATGAAGGGGCAAAGGAAGGAGACCAAGGTGTAGCGACCAAGGGAGAGGTCGAAGGGCTTAGGGTAACCGTGCCCGGGGAGGTTATCCCAAGAGATGCGACAATGGGGAATGTTAACCCCTACGAATAGTTTTTTTTTTTGGAAATCTTGTAACATATTTTTATGTGAATGAAATTTCGTTTTGTCCCCATCTGTGTGTGTTGTTTCTATTTAAATCTCTTGCAAGTCGTTGATGTATGATGTGACATTTTCTCGTTGTATGCATATTTGGGGGAATGAGGATGTGTAATTCTAAATTTTTCTAAGTATGAGTAAGTCTCGGGGGTTTAGACTTTTCTCCCGAGTAGGAGTGAGCAGCGTTAAATTTGTTTAAGTGTTGGGACCCCTCGAGGTTAATGCTATGGGGCCGAGTAGGAATAAATATTGAGCTGATATCAATCCAAATTTTCTAAGTGTAGATGCATGTCAAGGGCTAAACCTCCTTGACCTTCTGGCCCACTACCTTTTGAGCTCCTTGTGCATTTTTTTTTAGGCATTAGTGCATATTGTGATGCTTTCTTCTTATGTTTCTTACGTGTACGTAAGCAGATTAGGATAAGTAGCCCTAAAATTTATCTAAGTGTTAATACACCCTAGGGTAATTGATTGTTTCCTGTGTAAGGGGGTTGGACGTAAAAAATTTCTTTTAATATAACATATATATATATATATATATATATATATATATATATATATAGTGCTCACAGTAGCAGAAATCTGGGGATTTGTCGGGTCCCTCAC
>JAOXJP010218073.1:0-11729 GCA_025762735.1 Platanus orientalis
CTCTCTCTCTCTCTCTCTATATATATATATATATATATGACAAATGGAAATAAATGCATTCCATTCTTCGGAAGGTAACCAAAGCAAACATACAATAGGCGACCAAAAAGAGGCACTAAATTCATAGGCACATCATGTATCAATCTGTGGCACGACTACAGAGGTTGTTCATCCATAGAGCTTATTTATATTATATTATATTATAGAAGAATGATTATCTGTTGACACAGGCCTATGAAGCCGTGCCATTGTATGCCTATTGGGTTTCAAAACTCAGGCCGAAAGGTAAGCTGAGCTGAGCCTGGGTTGAGCTCACCTCAATCTCAATAGCTCCTAGTGAGCCTGAGCCTGAGCTGGGCAAAGCTCGGCTCGGCTTGGCTTGTTGACATCCCTACTTAGGAGCGTCTGTCATCATTTCTCCCTGCTCTCATATTCTTTTTATGGGGGCTCTACCCTCTATTAATAAATTATTTCACTTATCAAAAATAAAAAATAAAGATCTTAACTCATCCAAGTAGAGATCTGATAAGTCTAACCACCCTAGCTCCCCTGCAATTCTTTTAATCTCTGTTCCATTTATGACAAATGTTAAGATCATTAATAATCAAAAACTCTGCCACTCCACATCCAAAGGAACTCCTACCGTATGGATTCATTTAAGATCTCAGAAAAATAAAGTAGCAATCGTTTCATACGTGGATCCGTCAAAACTTACTATCCAATTCATACACTAAGATTTCAACACACTTGTGGTCTCAGGATCAATCCAAGGCAGTATACGAACAGGACAAACAGCAGTGAACTCTAGGCACTTGTGGCACCTGAAGCATGAAGCTTTTGATATTTGACCGACTCCAAAATACTGCATGGTTCAGCTCCAACCGAACCTCTCTGAAAAAACAAGAGTGTTACATTTTAGGCAAGAAACAGTAGTAAACACGGCAAAACTAGAAACTAATTCAAAGACCATACAAGAAATACTCAAAAACAAACTCAAGTAAAATATTTTCTCTTCCCTTAAGGCCTCAAAAAGAAACAAACCCATGACATTTGTAGGAAAGAAAATGCAAAAAAAAAAAAAGAAGTAGCAATTGGACACAGATTCTCAAGCATTGTCATCCCAATCATCTCCAAGACAAAAAGCTGGAAATTCCAAGCCATAACAAAGTGATAATACCTACTAAGGTATGAAAAGCCACATTAAACAAGGAGGATTTAGAAACATACCAAGAGTTTCTTCATGATTAAAGGAAAGCTGAAAAGATCCAATATTCAAAATTGGCGCCTTGGCCTGGATTCTGCAACAGTTACTCGGATTGCTCTGCCATTCAAGTCCTGCACCATAGAAATTTTATAAACAATTTAAATCAGAAATAAAATAATTGCTTGCAAATTTAAATTGGAACATTAAAAAAGAGTTATCATGATAAACAATATATTATGAGAAATATTATAATATAAGACAATTACAACACATCACAGACAAAAATGATGGATTGGAATCTAGTTAAAACAACCAAAAAAACAATAAAATAATAAAGATCAACGATTGGTTCGATATTTGTGAAAAATCCAATTTAGTTTTTCAATATTGGGTTTCTAAAGAACAAGCAATTGCATACCATAAATAAAGGATTTTAACTAAACTACAGAAAGAAGATTCTCATTCAAGCAATTTGCAAAATCTGTTCAGTAAAAGAGATATTAAATCTAGACAGAAAGCTGTTCAATGCTAATGAGTAAAATGAAGTAAATGTTGTAGAGAAGGTTCTGATATACTCACAACGCCATTGAGCTCCGAAACTGCGCTGTTGACCTCCTCAGCAGAGCTATAGGTTACGAACCCAAAACCCCTTGATCTACCACTCTCCCGGTCATAAACCACCTTGGCCTCCATAACCTTTCCTTGCTCACTGAACAAGTTCTCAAGAGCTAAATCATCCACACCCCATGAAAGGTTACCCACATAGACCCGGTTGCCAGAATCGAAACCTCCCCCACCTCGGGGTCCCCTAGAGGAAAATGAATCCTCCTTAGGAGGAGGAGGTCCGGCATTCACCCTTAATGGCCTCCCATCGAGTTCCTAACATGAAACAGAGCAAATAATGTGCAAACATATATGGAATTATCAATTAGGTCTAATAAGAAGGTCGGCCTTTTCAATCACCCAACAGGAAACACAAAACAAACAACAAGATTATCAGATGAAGATTGAACAAGAGAACTTACATAGCCATTGAACTGCTGAGCAGCTGCCTCAACCTCCCCAGCAGTAGACATGGTCACAAACCCAAACCCTCGGCTTCTTCCAGTTATCTTATCATATATAACCTGACAAGGGCAACCACTTCAGTCCAACTTGTACATAAAAAACTCAAACATACTTTTATGTGTGGCCAAGCAGGAGAAATATTTGGTAAAAGATATATAACAGTAAGTCAAAAAGTCAGAAACTCCATTAAAATTAAACAGTATGCCTGCAAATAAGTATTTATCAGTGTGAAACAAGTCACAAACAATGAGACAACTAATCTAGCAAATATTGACTATAAAAGGAAGAAAATTTGATACTTTGTTAAAAGAAAAAAAGAAAAAAAGAAAACCCTAGAATTAAATAGTCCTTAAACCCTAACCCATCTGTTAAAAAACCCAACACTCTTGAAAATCTATAAATTCCATGAATTAGAAGTAGAAACCCACCTCGACCATCTCAACATTTCCAGCGCGTTCGAACAATTCAGCGAGCTCAGCGCTGTCGACACTGAAGGGGAGGTTACCCACGAAGAGTTTCAAATCAGGAGCGAAGCTCGCTTCACCTTCCTCGCTCAATACCTCCTCTTCTTGCTCGAACTCAGAAGAAACAGCTACTTTTCGGACGAAACGAGAAGAGAGATAACTTCTCTCAGAGGGAAAGGAGGAGAAAACCGAAATGGGTTTGATTTGGGTTTTGACAGAGGACGGTAGAGATAGAGTTGGTGACAAGATGGAGAGGGAAAGGGTTTTGGTTTTGGATAAAGCTAGGGTTTTAAGGGAGAGAGATGGGAGGACGAGAGAAGAGGAAGCCATGGCTGCTGCTACTGATAAGGTTTGGTGGAGCAAATGGGATATATAGAGAGAAGTGTGAGCGAAGCAGGGATATTTATGGATAAAAAGAGAAGATAAGGCATGACGTTGGAATGCCCCTGTATTTCAACAAAATTACGGAAAAGACAGTGGAAGATACTTAGGCGGAGAGACAAGACAAATGTCCGTGGCCCACCACGGACTTGTGATAGATCTGCATGATGGTCTAAAATTAGGGCTGCGGGCTGCCCACAAGACTGAGTCATCTCAAACCGGATCGCCCCAACCCAAAAAATTGGCCCAAAATAGCCGGCCCAATCCTAGACGCAATTTTCTCCTGGGCACGAGTTTAAGCCCTATAATTAGTTTGGGCAATGCTCGGGCTTATCTTGAATCTGACCAAGGAACGAGGCCCTGAAGACCAATACATAATTATAGGTTGTGCCTGGTTGCCTTGAATTGAATAGAAAATGATGGAAAAGAATAGGGATATTTCCCAAATCGGTTCAATATATTTGCATAGTTTTGAAAACCGAGTGACCTGGTTGAACCTGAACCAGCACCCAAAACGGTTTGTAAAAGTTCAAAACTGCATAAAACAGGACAAAATCAAGGAAAACCGGCTGATTTTTTATAAACCCAATTTTAATATAACCAACCGGTTTATTTATTGATTTATTAATAAATTAAGAAGAAAAAATTAGAAATGTGCCTTGCCAAATTCTAATTCCACTTTCCATGAATTATTCTTACTTTTTTGTATTTTATTTCATTTGCTGGTATGTTTAGAAATAAAAAAAACCCAGTCATAAGCCTTCTAACTGGTTTGATGGCCGGTTTGATTCTCAAAACTATAATATTTTGACAAAATTGTCAAATAATGATGTAAAATTAATTAGTTGCCAAATTGGTTTTTTAAAGTTTAAAATTAGAAAGAATGAGATAGTTAATGGTTAATAAATTTAATTTTTTTTATTTTTATACCCCTAACCCACAATCTCTCTCTATCCAATTCTCTTTCATCCTATTCCATCTCTATCCTCTTTTATATTCCATTTTTGCCAATTTAGTAATTGTTCACTATCTCTCAACACTATTCCCGTCTTCCTTCCCTACATATTTCTTCTTCTCTATCTTGGAGAATTTGTACAGAAACTTCATAAACGTTTTGGAGGTGAAGATGGGTTTTGAATCAGGTCTGATATAAACATCCAAGACTTTACCAATTTAACAACTTGGCATCTTAAGTAAGTATTGGGATGATGTTTTTAGAGTTTAATGAATGAAAAACTCATGCTACTTCGACTTTTTGATGCAGTGTCATTGCCATGTTCTTTTTTGAAGGTGTTGATACCATTGAGAACCTTTAGGTGCTGATTGTTAGAACCAGTCTGAGACGGTAATAACAAAAATATATGGGAATGAGATTTAATTTCTTATTTTATCATATAATCGATTTAGGGCTAAAAAAGTAATTAAACATCACCAAAAACTAAAACTGAATTGATTTGCCAAAATATTGAACCGATCTAAGAAAAATCCCAAAAAAAATAAAAGAAAGAAATGAATCATGAAAAAACCATGAAAAAAATCAACTTTACATGACAACCAGCAGCTTGAAAATGATTTTCTCAAGTCACGAACCATGAGAAAACCAGTTTTTCATGGCAGACAGACAGGGCCATAGTGTTTTTAAAATAATTTTTAGATTTATAGTGTTTATGGGCCAGCCTGAGATCCGGCCCTAGCCTGTTATATACAATGCCAGGCCTGGTCGCGTGCTTACTAGGACACGGCCAATTAAACTGCCTTGCCACATCGGGGAACAGAAGAAAATGTTTTGTCCAGGATTTGGTGTCCCAGATGGTGTCTTGGACACCAGGGGACAACACATGGAAGAAAATGTGTGGGGTTAGATGAAATTTCAAATTCCCACCATTTTCTTCAACGTATATCCCCTGGTGTCCAAGATACCATCCTGGACAGAACATTTGCTCCCCAGCAGGACCCACCAGTCTGTTCATCCCCAATAAAAGATCCTCAAGGTCATACATCATCAGTAACCATCTATGGTGAAAAAATCCACAAAAGAGGTCAGATGTATTGAATAATGACTTGGTATATCCTACGCATGATCAATAGAGCAGTGAATCCAGGCCCAACCACCTTGCATGTGAGTTCAAGTGCGCATGGTACTATGTCATTTTAGCATGCACTCTTCAATTACTAATATCCTTTAAACATAGGTAACAGATCTATAATGGATGTAAAGTAAGCTTCCTATCACCGTAGAAAAGAACTTGCAGATTTTTTTAAGTTTTATTTTATATATTTTTTAAAGCTATATCAGTTGCTCTTAAAAACCAAAAGGAAATGTGCAACATAGTATGGTACTATGTCGAGAGAGCATTTTATGAGAGCTTTCCTGTATTTTTACTTTTAACGAATTTCTTTCATTTCAATTTGATGTTGAACTTTTTCATTTCTTCAAGTAAGTTATGATTTCTAGCAATTGTCTGCTACATAATGTTGCAAGGTTAATTACTCTTTGTTCCAAAATTTCAATTAAGCAAAAGGAAGGCTCAAAGAGTTCAAATTATGATGAAACTGCCATGGATCATGTTGTGCCTGAATAGCATAGTGGAATGAAACACGGATCGGATTCAAATGTACAATGCACGAAAATTAAACGAGAAAACAGAAACAGCAAAAACCAATCACACAAGAGATAATATTTAACGTGGTTCAGCAAACTTGCCTACATCCACAGGCGAAGATGATCAATAACTTCACTAATATGAAGAATAAAGTAGAGTACAATACACACAAACAACAAATTCTCAAAGCATAAGGAGAACCCTAAGCAAAACCCAAAGAATAACTCATCAAAGCTAAATACGTTCTTGCCTCTCCCCAAAATCTATTTTCCACACCAAAAACCTAAACTAAACTATATATATATATATATATAAACCAAAGAAAACCCTAAAACATATTTGGGTTAAAACCCAAAAATACCAAAAGTCCAAAATAAATGTTTTCTTGACCTTGTTGTACACGGCTTCTTTGTTGGAATCAAGACACCGACTCAACAAATCTCTACCTTGGCTTGAATTTCACCAAACCCCAAAGGGTACGCAATCAATTCTTTTTCAAACTGATAGAGTCCAAGTCACCTTTGCACTCAATCATCGAACTCGGCTTTGTCGATATATGTGTTGACTCTTCAGCATAGGTGTTCCCAAGCAATACATAAATATTTCCAAGCTTTCTTGCTTCTAAAGCAACCTGAGCACCTCGAAAAATCCTCATAGATTTGTTTTTCACAAAGGTTGTACACCCTTTTCAAATCAGGAACATGTTGGACACCTGTTAATGTTATCAAAACTCCATCATGCATCTTGATTTTGATTATACCTATCTCCAAAATCTTACATGGCATACCATTACCCATCAAGATAACTCCACCTTCAATAAACTTGTAGGTAGAAAACGCATCCTTATTAAGATGCATATGATAAGGACAACCAGAATCAAGAACCCAAACATCCTGAAAACCATCATCACCAATAGTGACAGATAGAACTATGTTATCATCTAAATCTTCCTCTGCAATGCTAGTCGCATCCGAGGATTTAACATTTTCCTTCTTTTCTTTGAGCTTAGGACAATTAATCTTAATGTGTCATTTCTTATGGCAATAGTGACACTCAAAATCCTGATGAGATCTACCAAATCCCTTTCCCTTTGTCTTCCTTTAAGCAACCAGACCTTTAGCTTCAGCTTGAACCTCACTAACAAAACCCATTTTTCTCATATCATTTGAAAGAATGGCTATTGTTACCTCCTCTAAATCAATAGAATCATTATCATAAAGTAGAGTTGTCACAAGATGCTCATATGATGAAGGAAGCAAAGACAAAAGGATTAGGGCCTTATCTTCTTCCTCAAGCTTTGACGCAATACTTGTCAACTGACAAATAATCTTATTAAACTCATTAAGATGTTTAGAAATACCCATACATTCTCGCACTGCAGGGTATACAGTTTCTGCTTGAGGTAGAGACGATTCGTAAGGGATTTTGTCATGTAAAGGCTTTTAAGCTTTAACTAAAGCTTCGTTGTAGAAACTTCATTCAAAATATTATACAGCACCTCATCCGCAAGACACAAACGGATAACACTCCTAGCCTTCAAGTCGTAATCTTCCCAATCACTTTCTGACATCCCAACAGGCTTCCCCTTCAATGCCTTGTGTAAACTTTGTTGAATCAGCAGGTCTCTAACCTTAACTTGCCATAAGCCAAAACTGTTTTTTTCGATGAACTTCTCAACCTCGAACCTTGTAACCGCCATATCAAAATCTCCACACAAAAAAAAATCCTCCATCCATAACTCTAACCTTCAGCTCTGATACCAGTTTGATGTGACAGAACAGCACAACGGATTAGATTCAAGTATGCAATGCACGCAACCAAAACGAGAAAACAAAAATGGCAAAGAACAATCACACAAGAGACAATATTTAACGTGGTTCGGCAAACCTACCTATTTCCACGGGCGAAAACAATCAATAACTTCACTAATATGGAAAATAAAGAAGAGTACAATATGCACAAACGAAAAATTCCCAAAGCCTAAGGAAAACCTTAAGCAAAACTCAAAGAAGAACTCACCAAAGCCAAATATGTTCTTGTCTCTCCCCAAAGTCTCTCTTCCACACCAAAAACCTAAAATAAAACAAAATATATATTAACCAAAGAAAACCCTAAAGCATATTTGGGTTAAAACCAAAAAATACCCAAAGTCCAAAATAAATGTTTCCTTGGCCTTGTTGCACACAGCTTCTTTGTTGGAATCAAGACACCGACTCAATAGATCATGATGGAGGGGAACATAAGACCCTTGTACTGTCATGATAAGGAAGATTAAACTGAGGATGTCTTACTTACTTATGGTAAGCATACGTGGGCCTTATTAAAAAGTTATATTTTATCTTCAATTTATGAAAGTTTAGAAGCTCTGAAATCGACTCAGGCCCTATTCCAAAATTAACTTGCAAGATGCAATTCAGCTGAGCTAAAAATATAATGTTGTACTCTGGTTCTTTAGATATAAGAGCAACAAAGTATTTAGGTTCCTCCATCATGCTAATCAATTTAATAGAAGACCAGCTATAGAGCATGTCTGAGGCTTACCAAGTGCCACACATTAAGGGAACTCAAACAGCACATTTGCACTGTCAGGTGGATGTATAGCCCAGATTCCCCTAGCCTCAAGTGTAAGGTGTACTTCTGTCATTTCACATAACTTACATTTAGTGAAATTGTCACCCGTTTTATTCAACTTAAAGTTTTGAACAAATGGAGTTGCCTCAAAAAGTTGTTCATGTTCTTCATCTGTCTTCTTGTTTTATGCAAACCATTATATGATGGAGTTCTTGAAGTGGTTCTTACAATTTTTAAATTACGAATGGTATTAGAAATGTATGATCCCAAGTTTAAACCTTCAATGCTTACGGTTCACAAATAGAAGGGGTAATCTAAAGATGCCCATCATTTAACCATAGAGAGATGATTTATAGGAACTAATATCCTTTGCGCCACCCCCTTGGGCAATGCTCGAAGGCCAAGACACAGGGGATCCATTCACTTTTTGGGGATGTCACATCACCTCCAAAAAGTGAATGGATCCCCCCTATGTCTCGGCCTTCAAGCGTGGCACAAGGGGGGCGACCTAGAGGATATAAGCATGATGTGGCACATGCACAAAAGTTGATGGATCCCACCAAGGACTTCCCTACCTTTTGCTTTTATTTATTTATTATTGATAGGTGGGAAATCTCCCTATAGCAAACCCTCATCATATATTCATCACTATCCAATCTATAGTATTTCTTGAGACCAATTTCTATAATTCTTCCCATTGACCAAAAAAGGTGATAGATTGAATGGTTTGAATCATGCAATGAAATTAGTTTCCATATCTAAGACATTTTCGAAACTCTGCTAGTGCTTCTTGCACTAATTCTCCCAAACCCGGATAAAGAGATTTTGTTGCGTTAAGTTGACAGCTGTCATAACACCATAACCAACCGTTAAACATAAATCTTGAAATCTGATGCTAGGGTGTCTTGAAAGCAATGCACTGCATTATCACCCAAGCGCAATGAGAAATGGGCAAAGGTTAGTGAGGGAGACCCCTAGAAAGAGACGAGCTGAGCTGCATCTGGGCCCAGATGTAGAGAGAAAATATGCAAGGGTCTCACATCATGGATGAGTGTAAAAAACAAAGCTAGTCCAAGATAGTAAGATTTGTGATGTAGGATCCAAAGGGAAAGGATTCCTACACTAATTGAAGAATTGGTAATTGATGATAAAAAGAATAAGAGGGAAAAAGGGAAGATAAGAGAGAAGAAAAGAGAGAAAGAGAGTATAATGTTCACCTCATGTGAGGGGTTGAGAGAGATCTTGGGATACCACTCACTTCATCACATGTGTTTTCTTTTCAAATATTCATTTTCAACTGTCAAATTTTGGGAGAGAAATTTCTTTTTAAAAATAAGCTTACAACCTTAAATAATTAGAACTTGCTAAAATTAGAAACTTCCTAAAAATCCTAAACTTGTTAGCAAAGTTTTCTAAAACATAAAATTTTCTAAAACTTACTTTCCTAAGAAGTAAAACTATTAAAACTTAAGACTTTCTAAAAAACACTATTCTCATTTTAATTGACACCCTTTTAGTAATTTGATCATACTTTCCCAAATCACCTTGGATTTGCACAATCTTAGTCTTGTCAGAAAGATAACTGAATATCATATCTAATAACACCATAATATAGCAAAAAAAAAATCAAGTTTTAGCCATTGAAAAGTTAGGTCCAAAGTGAAAAACGAGATTACAACTAATTAATGCTTTTAGAATAAGAAAATAACAGAAAAATAGACTACTCTACTAGACTTGACAAAGATGACTACCCGTGATCCTCTAGCTTCTTCTTCTTGACATGGTATGCTCTTACATCATACTTCTCGGGTTTGAAGAAGTTCAACCAAGAACTCATTGCAGTGGAAGGCTTAAATTCAAGGATGTATACTTCAAGTTGAGGGTCTTCAATTTGTAAGGACAACAACCTTGAATTCAAAATAGGTTCTTCTTGAAACAAGCTTGATCTCTTGGACTGCAACTTGATGTTTGCATATGTTTCTTCTTGTTATCAACTTTGTCTTCAATTGGGGGCTCATCTTGAGGAGCAAATTCCTTCGGACTTGATTGCTCTTTTGAAAAATCTTCCTTATGTGGATCTTCTTCATGTTGAAACTATTGTAATATTCCTGCACCTTTTATATTATAGGACTCTTTTAGAGGGCTTGAGAATTTTTCCTATCCTGAATAGGTGTTTAATGGGTTACACTGGAAGATTCCAATAGAGGCAAACTAGCGACAATCATACCTAGAGTCTTTTGCATATCCGCTATTTGTGATTGTATAACCTTCACATTACTTTGGATGTCCTTCACAGTATCTTTAAGCTCTTGAATGTCCTTTATATGCTCATCCGCAATAACAAACAGTGTAACTATAGTATGAACTCTGACTCAGGCTTATGTAACCCTTTCTAAAAGATTCCAAAAAAGATTTCGGGTAACCTTGTAGGTTCTAAAATAGCTTTATTGGGCTCTTTAACCTTATAGGATATACCTTCAGAAATTTCAGGGTCAGGGAAAACCCTTTTAGAAACCTTAAAAAGTATTAGGGTAACCTTAAAATTAATGGAAAGAAACCCTGATTAAGCCAAATGGTTTCAGGACAAATATATATATATATATATAGTGATAAGAAAAGATGGATTTAAGGCTCTTTGAAGAAACCCCAAAATTTTAAGGTAGGTCTAAAATTATTTATAAACCTAAATTAAGCCCTACGTTAATTTAGGCACTTTGAAAGAACCCTAAAACAAAAAATTGATTATTTTGTTAAATCAAAGGATTCCAACTAATAGCAATTAATTGAAAACCTAACTATAATACCAAATTTGATGTAGGATCCAAGGAGAAAGGATTCTTACACTAATTGCATAATTAGTAATTGATGATAAAAATAAGAAGAGGGGAAAAAAAAAGATAAGAGAGAAGAAGAGAGAGAGAGAGAAAGTATAATGCTCACCTCATGTGAGGGATTGAGAGAGAATTTGGAATACCACCCACTTCAACACGTGTTTTTTTCTTTAAATGTTCATTTTCAATTGTCAAATTATGGGAGAGGGGTTGCCTTTAAATAGCCTTACAATTTAAAACAATTAAAACTTACTAAAATTAGAAACTTCTTAAAAATCCTAAACTTGCTAGCCAAGTTTTTTAAAACATAAAACTTTCTAAAACTTACTTTTCTAAGAAATAAAACTATTGAAATTTGAGACTTTCTAAAAAACATTATTCCCATTTTTATTGACACCCCCTTGGTAATTTGATCATAACTCTCCCAAATCACATCGAATTTGCGTAATCTTGGTCTCGTTAAAAAGGTAACTGAATAACCTATGTAATGACATTAAAATCAAGCAAAAACGTCAAGTTTTGACTTTAGAAAAATTGGGTCCAAATTGAAAAACGGGATTACAACTAAAACCCAAAAAAAACTAAATTACTCATGGCACTATTGGCT
>JAOXJP010218084.1:0-11753 GCA_025762735.1 Platanus orientalis
GCTCAACGGCTTGTAAGTGTCTCTCCTTTGCTTGCTTTCCTGTGTTTTTTCTGGTTTTCCATGAATTTTTCTATTTTATCTTGGAACATAAGAGGCCTAGGCAAATTTGAAAAAATATTGCAAGTCAAGGATATTGTTAAGTCCGACTTGGTTGAGCTGCTTGTGTTGCAAGAGACTAAACAAAAATTTATTCCACATGCCTTCCTTCGTCAAATTTGCCCTTTCTCTTTAGTGAATAGAATCTTTTTCCTTCAAAAGGCGCAATTGGTGGAATTTGGATTGTCTAGGATACTGGGAAAATTGAAATCCTTCAATCGTGGGTTATGAACTTTTCTGTTTTGGTGAGGGGTAGAAGCAAAAGATTCAGAAACAGAGTGGATGGTTACGGGTGTGTATGGGTTGAACAGGATTTAAAGCCTTTGTTCTTCCAGGAATTGTCTGACATCCGCAGCCTTTGGGAGGGCCCTTGGTGTTTGTGTGGTGATTTTAATGAAATTTTGAGGGCAGAGGAAAGATAAGGTGATGGTGGGTTATCGGCGGGGGCAATGCTCTTCTCGATGTTTTATTACTAGTCAAAGTCCGAGAGATGTGGGGATTTCTAGTGCTTTCTTCACCTGGTCTAACTTACAATCCCCACCCATTTCAAGTAAGTTAGATAGATTCCTTATTTCGGCTGAATGGGACTAAGCGTTTCCTTTTTCGAAAGGCTTAGCTAGACCACAACCTGTGTCGGATCATATCCAATTGGTGTTATGTGGTAAACAAGGGGGCGGGGCCGCCAAACCTTTCAAGTTTGAAAACTTGTGATTAGAATCCCCCGTTTTAAGGAGTTTGTCAAGGATTGGTGGAACGTTTTGTGGTCTCGACTAGCCAACAATTAAGATTGAAATTGAAACTCCTTCGTGACAAAATTAGAATTTTGAACAAGGAGTCATTCGGTGTGATTGAAGCAAAGAACTCTCTCCTTGAGGAAATTCGGTGCTGAAACTCAACTAATGCTCAGGGAGGCTTATCAGACCCTCAGAGGCAGTTGCGAGATATGGCCAAGCAAGAGGATGAAAAAATCACATGCTTAGAGGAGATTAAATGAAGGTAGAGGCAAAAAGTCAAATGGCTCAAAGAAGGGGATAATAATACCCGCTTCTTCCACAAAGTGGCATTGTGCCGAAGAAACACCAATTACATTCTCTCTCTGGTTGACAATGATGGTATGGAAGTGGAGAAGAATCATTTGAATGATCACATTGTGTCTTATTTTATGAAGTTGTTCAAAGAGCCAAGTATTCGAAGACCTGAGTTGAATGGGGTTCACTTTAAAGAATCTCAGTTGCCTCCCATGTTTGGTTGAAGCGGCCATTCGAGGAGGAAGAGGTTAAAAGGGTGGTTTGGACTATTGAGGATGACAAAGCCCCGGACCCGGCCCAGACCCGGATGGGTTTACTGTGGCATTTTTTAAACATTGCTGGGATGTTGTTGGTAAGGATGTGATGGAAACTTTGATCAGCTTACATGACCAAAATTTCCTCGATATTGGTAGTAATGCGACTTTCATCTCTCTTATCCCGAAATCTGAACATACCAACAGGGTGTCAAACTTCAAGCCTATCAGCTTATTGGGCAATGTTTATAAAATCCTGGCATGCAGACTTAAAGTCGTTCTGAGTGAAGTGATCTCTCCTACCCAAAGCGCTTTCCTTAGGGGAAGACAATCGGTTAATGGCATGCTTATTCCCAATGGATGCATGGATGATATCATAAGAAAGGGGGAATCGGGTATCATTTGCAAGATGGACCTTGAAAAAGCTTATGACAGAGTTAATTGGACATTCCTCTTCTACTTGGCAAGACGGATGGGCTTTGGTAATAAATGGTGTAAATGGATGAAAAAATGTGTCGAAACGGCTTCTTTTTCCCTCTTGGTGAATGGTTCCTCGGTGGACTTCTTTCATGCTTCTAGGGGCCTTCGGCAAGGGGATCCCCTCTCTCCGTTCTTTGTCCTTATTATGGCGGAAGCTTTTGGAGCTCTCCTATCAAAAGCTTATTTGGGTGGCCTTTTCAAAGGGATGATAGACTGTTGGTTTCTCATTTGCAGTTTGCAGATGATACCCTAATCATGTGTAAGGATTCTGAGTCTCACCTGCTTTATTTGAGACGCATCTTTCATTGCTTTGATGCGGTTTCAGGCCTTAAGGTTAATCTGCGAAAGAGTGTGATCTTTGGGATTGGTAGAGTGGATAACATTGAGCGGCTTGCTTTTTGCTTGGGATGTTCTGTGGGCTCTCTTCCATCCACCTATCTAGGGCTTCCTCTTGGTGCTCATTTCAAGAATACAATAGTGCAGAACCAGGTTGTCTCTCGGATCCAACATCGTTTAGCAAGCTGGAAAGAGAGTTTCCTCTCTAAAGGGGAAAGATTGGTTTTGCTTAGATAGATTTAGTCTAGCTTGCCCACATACTTTTTATCTCTGCTTCAGATATCGATTTCAATGGAAAAAAAGATTAAGCGTCTTCAGAAAGATTTATTATGGGGTGGCTCCAAAAATGATGGTATGCACCTTGTAGCTTGGAATGATATTTGTGAGCCCAAAAGGCTTGGGGGCTTGGGCATACTCGTATTAGAGATGCGAATAAAGCTCTCATCTCCAAATGGCTTTGCCAGTTTAGAAATGAACCGGATAACTTGTGGCGTAAAGTCATTGCCTATAAATACGGTTTGGCTAATGTATGGGCCTCTAATCCACCATTCACCCCTTATGGCTACAATTGTTGGAAGGCTATCATGAAGGGTAGCGCAGAATTCTTCTATAAGATTAAGATTGAAGTGGGCTCTGGTTCCAACACGAGATTCTAGATGGATAGATGGTGCTCCTCCAAACCTCTCATGCTTGAAGTTCCGCAGATTTTCCAAATTGCTAGAAACAATGATGCTAAAGTCTATGGTTACTGGTCGCATTTCCATAATAGTGAGGCTTGGAATGTTGACCTGAGAAGAAGACTAAATGGTTGGGAGATTGAGGAAATGGGCTCTCTGATTGAAAGGATTGATCTTATCCGCTTGAACACAAACATAGAAGATCGGTTGGTTTGAGACTGCTCCAGGAATGGTCGGTTTTCTGTCAAGTCCTATAGCGAGGTTCAGTGGTTGGGCATTGATTCTATTGATGTGTGGAAAAGAATCTGGAGGCTCAAAATTCCCTCTAAGGTAACTTTTTTCCTTTGGTTACCGGCTCGAGGTCATCTACCTACCATTGACTTTATCAAGAGTAGAAGGATGATCATTCCTAATGTATGTCTCATCTGCCTTCAAGATGCATAAAGTATTGATCATTTATTTATTCATTGTCCGTTCTCCATGGAGGTCTGGAATCGCCTCTTGAGTGAAATCGGTTTTGCTTGGATTGCTCCCAAGGACTTTTCAAGTTTGATTCTATCCTAAAGGTTGTTCAAAGCTCATAAGAAAGGGAGGATTTTGTGGGATTTGTTGTGCGCTGCATCTTGTTGGTGTATCTGGCTTAAAAGAAACCAGAGGGTGTTTAAAGGATATGCAGAACCGGCGCTTAATATTGTCAAGAAAGCAAAGGACTTGACTTGTTTCTGGGGTAATAATTGCAATCTGGGGGAGGATTACTGGGTGGTTAACTCCAAAAGGGTTTGGTGTAATCTTTTCATGTAGTTCCCTTTGTCGTTTTTCTTCTTGTGTTTTTTCTTGTTGTATGTTTGCTCCTTTTGTTGTCTTTGGGGATTTCTCATCCCTTTTCTCTTAATGAAATTTCGCTTTTCAAAAAAAGAAGACAGTCATAGATAAAGTGGCATGGAAAAATAAATCCAAGCAGTCAACCCAAATAGTTGACATATTGGACACTTGACATCCATGTCACATATCTAGGTAACATTAGCCATTGACCACCCCTCCTGAGCATCAAGATGTGCAAACAAGTATCCAAAAGCCACTTTAGAGTATCTACAACCTTCATCAAATGTTTTAATCTTAATAAGATTAGTGCATTATGACCCAATGGCTGTGGCATCAAGTTGAATACATCTTTAAAATCTATTCACCACCTCACCAGAACCAGCTTGTATGCTACGGTTAACAACAAATGATAAAGAATGAAGTCTTAATTTCTAAAGGAACAAAATTGTGTATTAGAGGGAGGATAGATAACTGATATTTAATGTTTCTTTCTATTTTCTAAAGCAAAAAAAAAAACTCCAATTTAACAAGGATTGTCCATTGATGAGGTCAAGCTGATGATCTGATCCATCCCAATCCATCAAAGACATATGATATCTGAGTATAAAATTGTGATTCAAATAGTGATCAGATTGATTCTGGATCAACCCCAATCCAATAAACAAATATATAGTGAATTAATTATTGTATTGACACTAGTATTGATTTGGTGTTTCTATGACTATAGAACTTGAAATTTTAATTTTTCTTATATCCTACATATGGCATAATGGCCTCTGTACATAGATAATAATACAAATGAATTAGGCCAATGATTCTTAGTGGTTTTCAGTTTTCACATTGAAAAATAACCAGAGGCATTCATGTCTTCAACCCTATATTAAATGAGGACTGGGTCCATCTCATTCAGACCCATTAAGGCTTCCATCAATTCCAGGTCTACCCTCATCCTATCTGAACTTATTCAATTGACATCCCTAACCCAAGGTCTTTCTGCTCCTAATATGCAGTGCAGACATATTATGCTACCACCCCTGCATAATAAGCAACCTTGTCCTAAATTCATAAAAAAAGCATGAGTATTACAATAACAACACTAAATACGAATCCATATTGTTTATAGCAAAACAAATATCTACAGTGGCAGGAGTACATAACAGAACAAGAATTAAAATTTCTGTAGAAAGGTTAAGCAACGAAGATTCATAATGCAGATGATATCCATAAGGTATGAATCGAATGCTCAGATAACTTAAATCCATTGGAAACTATAATTCAAAAATTACATTTATATCTTGCTTTAAAATAGCAACGAAATGCACAAAGCAATACCTTGGTCATTCCTGGCAGTAAATACAATCATGCCGGTCTCATCACCAACCAAACATTCCGCAATGCGCATCTGACGTACTTGCGGCCCATCTGGGCGGCCCTTCTGCAACACCATCTTTGAACTCACCACATTCACAGTAAGAGTGTGTCCACTAGTTCCCGGCCGAAGTTGATCAACCTTGGTGAACACTGGTTTCCTCATTCCAGGCTTTGCTTCAGCCATTTATAATGCCAAAACTCAAGAAACCTTTCAACAGAAAAATGATAGAACCGAACAGCAATTGAAGCGTCAAGGGCGTGATTTTAATCAACAAAATCAAAAAAAAAAAAATTTATAATCACCATAATCAAAACTTAAAATTCAAAATTTAAAATAAAACGCAAAGTTAATATTAGATACAGTAATCTGGATCTATGTGTGGGTGAATAAAAAGATTAAAAAAGAAAATTTTAAATGCCAACTTCCACAACTCAGAAAATTTATGATTTCCAGAAGGAAACCACTCTGAACCATTATATGCATTGGCAGTAGAAAGACACAAATCCTAAATCTCTTCCTAAAATTTTACGATTTCAATGCCGATGAATCACGATTTCCTCTCGGATGAATCAAAACAAGAAAACGCGATGGAGAAAAAAAAATCCAGACAAGGAAAGACGCAAGGGGGAAAAAAATTCAGAGCACAAGTTTCTGATTCACAAGATATATATGCAGGTTAGAATATAACATAACCCTAGTTTTCAGATCGATCGAGCAAATAACTAAACGACGTTCTTTAATCTAACCAAAAAATAAAGTCGAATAGAACTAAATATCTAGGGTTTCAAATCACCTTTGTTGCAGAAGTGAGAATCGCGGATTAAAACCGATTTCGCAACTCGAACTTGGATAGATCGATTTGTCTGTCGATGAGAATAGAGCGACCATGGAACTTGCTTTTAGAATGAAAGATTAACACATTCATGGCCGTCGATCTTCAGCTGCCTACGAGCTATCTCTGCTGTACACGTGGATTTTGTGGCACATCCAATGGGAAAGGACTCGAAGCATCTCCAGACTCACTGGAGGGATATCACGCCAGTACAAATCTACGACGTGACATGATGCCTGACAGAGACAGTAGGTATTCTAGTAAATATATAACTTTATTTACTGTGTATTTACTATTAAACCCTCCATTTAATTTACATTATTCTGTCCATATACCAACCTTTGTCATGAATGACGTGATATCTCTCCCGTTAGATCGGAGAATATTCAAATCATGAGAAAGAAGGGGGTTGATATTTACACCTAAAGTTTTTGTGAATTTACCACACTTAACCTCAATCCTTTTTTCCAAAATACCCTAATATAAAAAGACTATTATACCCTTCCTAACATTAAAAAAAATTAAAAACCTAATAAAATTTCTAAACACACCTCACTTGTTTTCCTCCTAAACCCAACATCTCCCCTTCTTCCTCTCTTATTCCTCCATCTTCTACGCTCATCTTCGTTTCTTTCAGCTTTTTTCCTCTTGTTTTCTTTGCAAATTACTAGCATTAGAAGCAAAAAATCTAAGCCATGGAATATCTTCGAAGTGATTAGGAGTGAGAAGAAGAGCATGTATGTGTTTTCTTTTTCTTTTTCTTTTTTTATCTTTCGGGTGGTATTTGAAGACCACAGGCAGAACACCCTTAGGGTGTTCGATTGGCCCAGCCGAACACCCCAATGGGTGTTCTGTCTGTGGTCACCGAACAGAGCCCCTCTGTTCTAATCGTGCTCTCCGAACACTGTCAAAAAAAATTAAAAGTTTTGAATTTTTTTAATATTATTAATTATATTTTATATATTAATTGTATGATTGTAGGTCAATGATTCAACTCATTGTAGCCCAACTTCGGAAGAAATTATTGTTAATTACACTTCTGAGTTTATGACAAACCAGGTAAAAATCAGTATGTAATACATGCTTAAAGTCACTTCGTTGTATAGGTTAATATTATTCGATCAATTAAGTATTGTATTATCCCTCTCTTGTGCAGATATTTAGAAGCCGAGCGGTCTTGATTAAATGGGTAACAAATATTGGAAAGATGAATGGATTTGTGATTAACGTCTTGAAATCAGACTCAGATAGTGTTGTGAGAAAAAAACCAAGTTTGACTTTAGGATGTGAGAGGAGTGGACGATATAGAATAGACAATAAATCTAAAAACGTCCGTGTGGGTGTGGAGGTTAAGGAGGCGAGTACCAAAAAATGTGAATGTCCATTCTGTTTGAAAGGTAAGAAGTTACCCACCAATGATGATTAGATATTGGAAGTTGTATGTGGCATGCATAATCACTCGGTCAATCATCTAGAGGGTCACTCCTTTGCTGGTAGATTATCCGAAGAGGAGTACTCATTATTAAAGGACATGTCTAAGAGTAACGTGCGATCAAAAGACATTTTGTTCACTATGAAACAAAGAGATCCCCTCAATACAACTACAATGAAGTCAATCTACAATACACGACACAAATATAAACTGGAAGAAAATGGTGGGAGATCCCAGATGCAGCAATTATTGGCACTGTTGGCTGAGCATCAGTACATCGAATGGCACTGTACTAGTGAGGATAGTGAGGCTGTCATCAACTTATTTTGGACAAACCCAACCAGTTTAGATTTATTACATGCATTCCCACATGTGTTGCTCATGGATTACACATATAAAACAAACAGATATCATATGCCTCTCCTAGAAATCATTGGCCTTACATCTACTAACATGACATTTTATGTGACGTTTGTATATCTACAACATGAGAGGGAGGACAACTTCAATTGAGCCTTAGATGTCTTGCGCAGTATTATGGATGATAGTGCGTTACCCAGCGTCATTGTAACAGATAAAGAGTTGGCTTGATGAATGTTATCTCAAGAGTGTTTCTCACTGCCACACATCTATTGTGTAAGTGGCATATAAATAAAAATGTACTTACAAAGTGTAAGAAGTTGTTTTCAACCAAGGAGGTGTAGGATTTGTTCATGACCTACTGGAATCTAATGGTAGTATCACCAACAGAAGAGGATTACCATAACCACATAACACTATTAGAGAAGCAGTTTAGTAAATATCCAGATGCACTTCACTATGTGAGAAGTAGTTGGTTGGATACCTATAGGGATAGGTTTGTTGCAGTCTAGACAGACCAAGTTATGCATTTGGGGGCCACAACGACAAATGGGTATGATTGTCTTTTGTTTTTTATTTTTTTATTCCACTTACAATTGTCCATCATTGATTGGTACTTTAACTAATTGTTTTTTATATTGCTTGCAAGGTTAAGAGTGTCCATGCCAAGTTGAAGAAGCAATTGAGATCTAGTCAGGGCAATTTCGAGTCATCTTGGTCGAACATATACAATATGCTCTTGTTACAGCATACAGAAATCAAGACATCATTCAAAAAATCAAAGATGGTCGTTCAACACAGTTTCAGACCATTCGAGTTCAAAGAGTTTCGTGGGAACGTTTTCATCACTGCACTTGAGAAGCTATGTAATGAGATAAAGCGGGCTTCTTTTATTGGGATGGACTCCTTTGCATGTGGGTGTCAGCTTAGAAGCACCCACGACATGTCATGTGCCCATGAAATTGCTGACCATAGTAGACAGAGGCATCCAATCCCACTTGATTCTGTGCATCCTTTTTGGCGTAAGCTTGATATGCTTCCCGTGGTGAACCAGAATAATGTAAGACATGATGATATTACTAACGACGAGTTAGATTTGTTTAAACAAGTCTACGCACAAGCTGGCCAGTCAGGCAAGGCCCAGGTGCTTAGGAAATTAAGGGCATTGATAAATCTGGAGTGTACACATGTAGAAAAACTAGAGATGAAATCAACAATGCGAGGTAGGCCACATGGGAATAAGAATAAATCTACCCGACGTGAGCCTTTCGCATTTGAGAGAGTACCATTGGTACAAGATAGCTACTCTCCAGCGGGCACCGGTTTAGTGGATGTCAACCATTTATAGTCAATCAAGCCAACCCGACAGAGATGAGCGAAGGAAAAGGTAATAGTTTATATATTAAATATTTCATATTAATTCTTATGATTTTCCATGTCGTTGTTGCTCATGCATTATCCTTTCTATCACAAGTCGTTTGTATGTCGTTAGTTCGATCATTGTCCTATGATGCTTATATTATGCATTTTCTTATCGAAATACGTCCATTTATTCAGTATATTACAGATGTAGCAGCCGGCGGAAATTTTAGGTTTAGGGCGATTGTTGTCTTGTTGAACATGGAAGAGGATAGTTGGGCGCAAGTCCAAGTGGACTTGTTACAGGAACTAGATAGTTATGGACACTATTATGAGTCTATTTTTTGTGGGGTTACAGCAATGCAGAAGCTAAGGTATTCGATTGTGTACCTTAGGGAAGGTCCATCATACGAGTATTGGATGACCTTCCCATAATGTGGACACCTAATTGCTAGTTATTACAATGTCGTAGTGTACCTTTTGAGTGTGTGACAATGTCTGACATTCTTGCCACTCCGATCCGACCCATTACCCGCTGCTACCCGGAAGGAAGTTGTTATAGGCTTCGCAAATGAGAACCACTTTGTACGGGTAAAAGTTAATGCATAGAGTGATATTATAGTCAATCATTTTTTTAGTAGTATTTCAATTCATTGTTTGTTATGCGTGCAGGTCTTCCTGGTGGCAGGCCATCCTATCCCACCCATCACGATACTTTAGCATAGATATCGGAGCGATAATGCATCGGGATGGGCACTACATTCGTACGAATCAAGAAGTCACGAATTCTAACGCGTTATTAGTGAGGATGTAATGACACAGAAGACAATTGATTTGACTGACGACTGACACCCGCAGAGTGTATTGATTATGCAATATTGTATTAACAACTTCTATATCTAATTGATAGAGATGACTCCCTTTTTACCTACCATTTTATTGTATTTTATTCATTGAGCGAATGAGATCTTTTAATGTGTGGTTTTAAAGTATAAAAATGTAATCACAATAACAGGTAAAGAAGGAATGCCAACAAAAAAAATTGTGGATTATATAAACCCAAACAAAATAATACAATGTATGAGGGAGATGGTCCCCTTTAAAGTACAAAATACAACTCGTCAAACTAAAAAAAGGATAAGAAAACTATGTCCCTGTGATCTCTGTAGTCCTTCTCCTCATCCATTTGTATGTCGCCATCGATGTCGACGGCTCACCACAACAGGTCACGATATTCCAGACCCGCCTAAACGCAGACATCCTATCTGTGTTCGGGATCATCGCAAGATGACCCTCCATGACTGGTCTCAGTATAGATCTAACCAGGTCAAGGCACTGAAATAAGCACAAATAAATATAGTATAAGTTGCAATGAGAAAAATACGAATGTTAAAATGATTTATCTCCTTTGTCATGAATGACTGCCAAGAGCTCATCTCCACAGGCTGTGGTGCTCCAACTGATCTAACGTCTGGGTTCTGCACGTATCGATGTGATATGCGTACATACCAGTTCATATAGTCAGGTGCACAATCGTCAAAAAAACTTGAAAGTGGGGATCGATGCTCGGCTGAGAGTACATGGCTCTGTCATACTGCCCATACCTCCTTATAAAAATGGTAGATGAGTCGGTATGTTGTTGCAGATGAACCACATACTCGTTGTTCCGAGAACAATGAAGCAGATGGTATAATCTGTTATCACTTAAACTGTCTCAGAACCTGCATCGAATGATAGGGCTCCACGATGTTAAGGCATTTAAGCATGTCATGGTAGAATGTAATATCAGGCAATGGATGATATTGCCTGCAATCGTCATATGATACCAATGTAACCTGTACAAGTTAACATATACGTCAGACAAATAAAATATAAGTATATAAAAAGTACACATCAGACAAATAAAATACAAGTATATAAAAAATATAAAAATAAACACATACGTCGTCAGAGCGCCATGCATCGATGGTCTCCCGAAGTGCCATCACATTTTTTCGTAAGACCACTTGTCTCCCTGCGTGGCCTAAAATGTTGGATGTGTGGGTCCTGAGGTATCCCCTCCATAAAATATTATGCACGCCTGGCTGTTGATACTTCCACTCAACCAACTTCAATCTATGGCTGATCAACTTCAGTAATAGCCGCTTCTGCAATTGAAACAAACACTATAAGTACGTCGGATATTATTAATAAGTATAAATTTTTAATCTTAATGATATTACATGATGCCACCATATAAGTGCAGCAACATGTGTGGGATAACTTGTAAGAAGTGTCAGGTCCGCAGGCATTTCAGGGACAGACGCCTCTATATCATCCCTAGGCACATCCGGCACCTCGTCTATAGTATAGTCATATACTGCAGCCTCTGCATATGAACGACTGGTAGGTGCAAGCTCTGCCTGTGCGTGACTGATAGATGTCTCATGCCTAGATGGGCCTACCCTCTCTATAGCCCGATGTTGGTGGGCAAATGCAATCGAAACAAAATACTTGTCTCCTGCATCTATATCAGGCACAAATGTCATATTAGGTTAGACGTGCATAATAACAATCAAAGTTAAATTATAAACACATATGTACAACATAAGTAAGTTTGAGTTAGATGTGCATAATCATTATGTGCTTTTTTCATGTGTCATGCAACTAAGTTTGGATGAAACAGGAGGACATATGGCAAATTCAAATCAACAAATGCATTTTTT
>JAOXJP010218095.1:0-11753 GCA_025762735.1 Platanus orientalis
GCCCCAGACTGCTCCACAGAATTGATAAGTTCAGAGAAAATCTCACCTGCATATCAGATCAAATCCAGAATCAGTGTTAAATGATGGACAGAGATGCATCCATTTAAGGCATTTACATTAATATGCTTTCACAACCCAACATAAGGATTTTCAGAATACCTTCTGAACGAATCTGGTCAAGTTTTTCCAGAGAATGGGTTCCTTCATGGCAGAACACTATCAAATCTGCTTGCCCTTTTGGCCTATTTTCCTTCCTTGACACCAGGTAATCCTGTTTTTATTTAAAAAAAAAATATGCATCAGTTCTTCAACAGTGATCACCCCAAATTACGTAATGATTCATGCAAAATTATTCAAGTAAATGTACATTGACTGAGGACAGGTCTGCGAGTTTCTTAAAATCTTCACTCTCTACTGAACATGACTCTAGGAAAGCAATATTGCTAACTCCTAGGCGATCCCCACATGTTTCTGTAAACCCTGAAAATAAGGAATTCTCCATTGTCTCTTTCTCCTCTGATGCTGCAACATACGGGAATGCCATGGAAAAATTGGACCTTGTGAATGAGGCCTGTTTAAGAGAAACAAAAGAGTTCATGAAATAAAACTCGCAGAGCTTTAATGCAGCCCGGCTTCCAAAGTTCTGATAAAGAAACAAGTTAAATGCAATAGACCATATTAGAATTACCTCAAGCAAGTCCATAAGAGCTGGATCTGTATGTCTGTTTCTAGAAATATCCAAAGATTGCAACTACAGATGGAGGATGGATATCATGTTAGAAGCCTGGACATTCTTATCAAAGAAAAAAAAAGATAGTAGCCTGGACATGAATGAAGAACATAAGGGTTTTGGTGTAAACCAAACACGCAAACTACACAACTGGCCTGCTCAGTCAGCAAACAAGTTGTTATCTATAGATTCATGCATCAGTGTCAGACAAAGACAGTCTGAGATGTGCTGACTCCAGGAAAATGCCCATGGGTAAATTTAATAAACAACAGCCTTATCCCAACTATTTGGGGTCGGCTACACGAATCCTGTTCCACCATTCCACTCTATATAAATAATAAATTTAACAAAATACAAAGAAACAATAGTTCATATAAGTACTCAAATTAGAAAATAGAACACAAATAAATTTACTTAATTATCGTTTTAAAAAAATTCACAAGCCAAAAAACAAAATAAGAGAAGATAAAATATTCTCGGTGACCCTAATAACTCAAGGAGATGAATGGACCACAATAAAATTTGCCAGGTGGTTTCATGGGCCCTAAGACAGCCTAGTTGCTATTCTATGCTGTAAAACTGAACTAAACATAATTTGGGCACAAATGCATCATTGAAATTGTGAAAAAAGTTAAAGACCTGTGAGTACTCATTTCAAAGAGCTTGGGGAAATGTACAATGGAACAGGTAAAGTGGTGACTTTTGTTTTGAAATATAAATTATGGGACTGTTTCAAGCGTTAAGAGAATCCCAAGTCACTACTTTGTGCAGTAAAACTGAAACAAACATCGCTTTGCTCATAAAGTGTATCATACTGTGCACAACTTTGAGTCAAAGAGCACATGCATTTGTGCCGAAGAGCTCAAGAAGATCTACAAGGCATTGACAAAGTTATGTGGCTGTTTTGCATTTGAAACATTCCCAAGTTGCAATTGCACTGTAAAACCGAAATAGTAATAACTTTGCACACCAAGTTGATGCATAAGATCAATTAGAAAAGAATTTTTTGTAATCTCATTTTGAATATTAATGTATCATGTATGGTGTGAGGCTGTAAAATTGATCAGGGAAGGGTTTTCTTATTAAGAAAATCATTGTGTGGGGGGTGATCAAGGAAGAAGTTTGTTTCTTTCTTCTTCATCTTCTTCTTTTGGCCCTTGTTAAAAATATATTCAGGACCTAAAAGAAAGTGATGAGTACTATGTGGGAATCTGAATTTCCGCACCTAATATGCCCCATTTGGAGCTCAAAACACAGAAGACACCAGGTATGGGCATTTCTGTAGGCATATACAATATATTGTGTAAAGGGTATTTTGTTCATAGCATTGTACACCATTGTACATATACCGTGAGGCTCCAAATGACTGGGCAGCATTTCGCATGAGACTCCAAATGCTCAAATCACAATAGTTAAGTTTGATGGTACAAAATATTTGGCTTGGTCCCAGTCAACCCTCATTTATATCAGTGGTAAGGATAAAGAGGGCTACTTGACTAAAGAGATGACTATTCCAAGTCTTAAAGATCTTACCTTTTGCAAGTGGAATTCAGAAAATGTGACTGTAATGTCTTAACTCTTGCATTCTATGAAGCCTGAAATCAGTAGCCATTACCTCTTTCTCAAGACAGCCAAGCAAATTTGGGACTCTTTGTTGCCCAAACCTATTTTGAACTTGGAAATACAGCCAAGGTGTATGAGTTGAGGCAAAGTATCTCCTTGCTAAAACAAGGTGACTTGCCATTGTCTTCTTATAGTTCTTTCCTTAAAAAATTGTGGGAGGAATTGGATCATTATCTCACTTATCAACCTAACTGTAAGGAGGATTCTATTGTGTACGGAAGAAATGTTGATGAGACCAAAATTTATAAGTTGATGAGATCAAATGAGGGTACAAATTCTTGGCAAAGAACCACTCTCATCTATTAATGAATTCTATGCTTACTTGCTCTGTGATAGAAAAAGGAATAGTACTATGGTTCAATCTGTTTCTGCTCTGGTCTCCTTCTCCTAGAGAGGTGGTCGAGGAGGTAGTAGTATGTGTGGTCGTGGTGGAAGCCGGTTTGTAGTGTTTCCAATGAGAAAGATAAATTGAATACGAACACTATAACCGTATACAACATACAAAGTATACTTGTTAGGATCTCCATGGGTGCCCTTAAGAGCCCTAACCTCACTTCTTCCAGAGAGGTCGAGATGGTGGTCATTTTGGTGAAAGTAGCTCTAGTGCACACTCAATGACCTCCACTCCATCTAAGCTAGCTCCAGTCCTAACCACTACAACACTATTATTACATTTGACGGAACCTTGTCTCGTGAGGAGATTGATGCCTTCCAACATTTTACGGCTCATTTGGAACCTCCTACTGTAGCTTCTATCTCAACCTTTATATACTCAGCTACACCTGCATCCGCACTTAATACTCCCTCCAGCTTTTGGATTATTAATTCGGGGGCATCTCATCACATGATTAATATGTCATCCTTATTTTCTTCTTATCATGTGTGTTTTGGTGGGGATAAGGTCCGGAATGATGGATGGATCTTATTCCTCTGTTGTTGGTAAAGGCGATATTGTTGTTAAGTCTCTCCATGGATTTGTCTTCTATTTTTCATGTTCCAAACTTCTATTTGAACCTCTTGTCCATTAGTCATTTTACTAAATCACTTAAGTGTAGTGTCACTTTCCTTCATTCCTTCCTTATGTGTCTTTCAGGACTTGAAAATGAAGAGAATGATTGGTAAAGAGTTTAAGGACTGGACGGACTTTATTTTTTGGATATTACATCATTAGTAGCCTCTCTTGTCTAACAAGTTTTTAAACTACAGAGGAGTACCAATAAAAGCAGTTATGAAGAATTGTTGTAGTGGCATAATAGACTAGGCTACCATTCTTTTACTTGATTGAAGAAAAAAAATATGTTTCCTCAATTATTTGTTTTTTCTAGTTTGCCTTGTGAACCTTGTGAGCTTGCAAAACATTGTTGCTCAATTGACCCTATTAATAACAATAGAAGCTCAGCTCCTTTTTTCATTGTGCATTCTGATGTATAGAGGTTTGTCCCAACCATATCTTTATTTAGCTATCGATATTTCGGTACTTTTGCTGATGATTTTACTAGAACAACATGAGTTTATTTATTTTTAGAGATAATACAAAAATTTGTTGAAAGCTAAAAGTGATGTGTTTTCAGCTTTTAAGTCTTTCCATCACAGGTTTTCTCAAAATTTGATGCAAAGGTATGTGACTTTCAATCTAATAATTGGGGGGGGGGGAGGACTTATCAGCAGATCTTTATTCCATTCTTGACAAGTCTGATATCATTCGCAAAACAACCTATCCTTGCACACTAGAACAAAATGCTACTGCTGATAGGAAAAGTCGTCAATTACTTGAAATCACTAAGGCTCTCATGTTCGCCATGAATGCACCTAAGAGTTTTTGGTCTAAGACCTTACAAATTGTTGTCTATCTTATAAATAGAATGTCATCTCATGTCCTTGGATTTAAGACACCACTTGAACTTCTTTTCTCTCCTAATATTTTTCCTCTTCCCCCTAAGACCCTTGGTCACATTTTTTTCATACATATATCCAAATTTGATTGCAGAAAACTAGATCTTAAAGCACTTAAGTGCATCTTTCCAAGTTATGTTATGAATTGGAAAAGATATAAATACTATCATCCTGGTTCTAGGAGGTATCTTGTGTCTAGGGATGTAATAATATAGATATATATATATATATGGATCCATTCCTTTATTTTTGTCACAAAAGACTTCTCTTTAAAGGGAGGGTAGAGAAGAGTTTTGTACCTCTGCTTCCTGAACTTGTTCCATCTTATTTCTTTGATGGTGGCTCTGAGCTTGATGATGATGTTAAAACGGGGGAAAGATAGAGTTGAAGGTGTATTCCAAGAGACAAAAAGATAAGACATCTTATATCCCCTTCCAAGAGGCTTCTTCCCTCTTCAGTTTTTCCCATGGTTTAAAAAAGCGGAATCGGGATCGGAATCGTTCTCGGCCGATTCCGATCCGATCCGGTCATGAATCGGCCGATTCCGAGTCGGATCGGCCGATCCAGCACAAACTAAAGAATTGCCCCAGATTGACCGATTCCGATCCGAATCGGCCGATCCGGCCGATCCAAAGCAATTTAATCCGATTCAAAGCACCAATTTAAGGGGCCGATCCGATCCGATCCGACCCAGCAGATCCAAGACCGATTCCGATCCGGATCGGCCAATCCGGATCCGATTCTGACAAAACCGATTTACACTAAGAAATCGGCCGATTTTTAAAACCATGGTTTTTCCAACTGACGATGCTGATGTTCCACTTGCAATTAGAAAATGTGTTAGATCATGTACTCACCACCCCATATCTAATGTCGTTTCATATAGCCACTTTTCCATCATTTCATAGTTTTTCATGTGCCTTGTCATTTGTGTCTGTCGGAGGCTCCTTCACAACCCCATTGGAAAGCTGCAAAAGGAGGACCAGATGAGGGGCCTTGAGAAAGATAACACCTAAGAAATGGTCAATCTTCCCCGTGGAAAGGATCCAAGTGGATGTAAGTGAGTGTAGATAGTCGAATATAAAGCTAATGGTACTGTAGAAAGAAACAAGACTAGGTTGGCGGCTAAGGGTTATACATAGATGTACAAAATTGACTACCAAGAGACATTTGCACCGGTTGCCAAGATGAATTCAGTCAGAGTACTTATTTCACTTGTTGCTACTCGAGGTTGGTCCTTGTGTTAATTTGATGTAAAGAATGTGGTTTTTGCATGGTGATCTAGAAGAAGTTTATATGAAACCTCCCCTTAGTTTTCAATACTTGAGATCTAAAGAAAGAGTATGTAGACTCATAAAGGCATTGTATGTTTCAATACTTAGAGATCTAAAGAAAAGTATGTAGACTCATAAAGGCATTATATGGCCTAAAACAATTGCCTACAGCTTGGTTTGAGCAGTTCAAACTTTAGCATGGTAAAGAATGATCATAAACAGTGGCATTATACACTATTTATGAAGAGAATAAATGACAAATTTTTAATTGTATATGTCGATGAGATTGTAGTTATAGGCAATGATGATACAGAAGTGAGAAGCCTGAAAGCATAGTTGGCTAATGAATTAGAAATCAAAGATTTCGGATAACTTAAATATTTTCTGGGCATTAAAGTTGCAAGATCAACAAAAGGGATTTTCTTATCCCAATGGAAGTATGTATTAGATCTCTTGCAAGAAACTGGTATGTTAGGTTGTATGTTATTTGATGCGGACATTATGCCACGTGGTAGTTTCAAACATTACCAACGTCAAAGAAGGGGTCCCTTGACCTTTAGATCGAGTAAGATATTTAGAGAGGGCTACATGTCACGCTAGAGTTGATTTAGAGACTTCGAGAGTCATGTGGGGCCCACTTCCTTAGCTTGGTGGGGTCCACAAGAGAAGGCACATGGGGGAACACCTTTACTACATTAAGAGAGGAGTTATGTTACTATTTCAGTCTTTTTTAGAGTGTTTTTGCAATTTTAATTAATGTTTTATGAGTTATTAAGAGATAGGACATAGATGTCATTATAATTTTTGTTTTGGGTTTTTTTGGCAGCATATACTAGAATCTATTTAAGTGATGGTCAACCAAGGGAAAGAGCCCACGATTTGGCTCTCTTGGGTTTCTATTTTTTTAGAAGTCTTTTAGGAAGGTAAGTTTCTAAGTTCTCTTACTTTTGGTCTTTAAATAAGATGATTCTCCATTGTAATCGACATGCTTTATGGAAAAAAAAGATTGGTTTTCTTCTCCTCACGATTTGGGAGATTTTTCGTTCAAGTTCTTTGTGCCTAGCTTGACTTGGATAGGGTTTTTCCAAGGATTTGTGGGTAAGGTTTTGCCACATGTACGTACTTCATCTTCTCCTCCATCTTTCTTCTTCTTTTATTTCTTCTACTTTCCCTTGGATTCCTTGCTGCCCTACATAAAACCCCATCTTCTCCAACCTCTTTCTTTTTATTTTATAATTATACCATGAAAACCCTAATCTCCTCCTGTCAACACAATCGTCCAGCCTACTCCATCTCCCCTCTTGATCCCCATCACTAAAACCCATTCTTTTAAACCCTATCTCCTGCAGCAACATCTCACTGTGTTTTACCTAGTTGATTCTATTAAAGAACCCTAAACACCACCATCATAATCCTGTGAAACCTTTCTCTGAAATTTCCTAAGTGAATTCATCAAGAACTCACATACCCAGGAATACCCTAACCTGCAGCACCCTGAACTTGTTCTCCCTAAAAGTTCTGATTGAATCAGACTCCCCTGGGTTTTCTCAACCTGCTGGCAGTTTTAGAGTTGGTTCTCTTCACCGTGGTGCTGATCTCAAGAGTGAACTCTCTGGATTCTCATCCCTCCAACAAGTCCAACATGACGTGTCAATGAGTGTCCTGGTTTCTGGAGGAATTTCCACATTGATTTGTTCCTGTAGCAACCGCTGCTCATCCTGGAATTGCTATTGGAGCAATCTTTGCTGAGAATACATCATCACAGGGCCTGTAGCTTCTGATTGTGGACAGCCTACTGTATATCTGGAGTTCCCTGGAGCTGTATTGATTATGAAGAGAGTTGCTGATCTGCAGTATCAATATCTGCTGTTCTAGGCTTCTGGTCTTTTGATTCTATATTAGGCATTCTCGTGGACAGCTGGTATACCAGGTAATTTTAAACCTGATCACACTGCTGCTTATTTCTACTTCAGCCTATTCAGTTCCTGTTCTGTCCCACTTAATCCTTTAATCCTTAATTTATTCCTTTACTGTTTAGGCCTAAATACCCTTCACATCCCTGATTTACTGACCTATAGCTACCCAAAACAGCAAGTGTCTATCTGTCCCAGGCCGCTCACTACCCCACTTGCTGTCTTACAGTATTACTCATCAATAGCCTTGTTTGGACCTTTTACTGTTCTGGTTTGGACCTATATCAGAGCCCTATAAGCCTACCCAAAACACTGTTTTAACCCTGTCCCTTGGGTTATTCACCCAGACCTTAGTAGCTAGTTACATTTGTTAATCCAGCATTGTTAGGATCAACATTAATGGTTTGTTGCTTTACTAAAGTCCGATTGTAGTTAATTATATTGGCATTTAATCTAATCTTGTTTAAATTCTTAATTTGGTACTAATTCTGATCTAGAGTAGTTTCATTACTTGATTAATCTGATTGGGCTTAATGTGTACTTGATTTGGGAGTATGAATCTAGTTTATTCTTATTCATTGCTTTGAATAAGTATCTTGGATCTCTAATTGCTTACATATATACATGCATGCTGCATCACTATTGATATAGTACAAAGGAAAGATACCACTCCAACACTAAAACAAGACCCTGGAATATGATCAGCAGCTAGTAGAAAGTCTCATAATCCATCAACCATAGGAACCTTCACTCCACAGAAATCAGCCCTTGTTATAGTCACTTGGCACTCACTTGGGACTTTCATCAAACATTTTGATTGCAAGATTTTGTGCACAGCTCCATATAATCATATAGATAGGATGAATTCAGTAAACTCTAACCAATAATAACACTTTCACATGGGTTTAATCCTCCAAAGAGTTAGTGTATGATATTCTGGATATAAGAGAGTGGTTGGATTTCAAAAGAAAAATAAACCCATGCACATAAGCCTGGCCATGGCCGCAGGTATAGGATGCTAGGTTAGTGATCTTCAAGCATCAAAACTTCAAGGATATGATGTCCAGGTGTAGCCACAGGTATAACTTGAATAAGGGTGATGTTTAAAGTATTAAAACTTCAACTATAAGTGCTGGAGAATTTCTGGCAGCAAAGCATGGAATTCTTTACACACACACACCAAAAAAAAATTCTGGGTTTTTTTATGGCAGCCAAGTGGTATGGGGTATGTGGTGTGTTTGGGAATTAAAGAAAGCAAAAGAAGGGTGTATATGGGTGGCCGGCTGGTTAAGGAGTAGGTGTGGAGTAGTGGAGATGGAGATGGAGGTGTATGTAAGTGTAGTTTAATGGTTTTGGTAATTGGTAGCAAGTGAAAGATAATAAAAACTGGAAAATTATGGGAGGAAGAAGATGATGATGGACAATAAAACAAAGATGAAATGAAGAAAGAGGTACCTGTGAGAATCACCAACTCACACTATCTTGAATATTACCATCCATGGCCTTCAGCTTGGCATCAAAAAGCTTGACGAAGGAGAGGAGTTCCACTCATGGAGAGTAAGAAACCAACAAAAAATTTTATTAATTCCATCATACCAAGTACAAAAACGTGCAGCCTATATATATGCTCACAAACTCAAGAAAATAGCAAGAAACCAACTTAAAAACTCCTAAACTATTAACTTACTTGCTACCTAAGACTTCCCTAAACTCAAAACCACTAAAAAATTGACTTTTTAAAAACAATAAGTGTCAAAATCATGCCATTTTAGAAGATTTCGACCAGCACTCTAAGAGGGCCCTACTTTAACTTGTTGATTATCTAAAATTACTAAAACACCAGTGGATATAATAACTTATTACAAAAATACCCAAAAACAAGAATTAAAATGACCATTGTGTCTTAGAATCTAATAACTCATGAAATATTAAATAAAATAGTAAACCAACTCAATTAAGACTCCATCATGTGTCTCAAAGATGTTCTTCCATTGTGTCTTCTTGTGTAGACCCCACCAAGGCCATGTGGGGGCCCCACATGTCTAATGTCCCCATCAAAGATGATCAAGATGGTCAACTTATTGATGAAGGCAAGTACCAACGTCTAGTAAGATTGCCTTATATATTTGCTTCTAACTAGACCTGACATTGCTTATGTTGTCAGTGTTGTTAGTTAGTTTATCCATGGATGACTCATGCTCCTATGGAGGCTATATACCGGATTCTTAAATACATAAAAGGATGTCCGGGGAAAGGTATTTTGTCTACATCACTGTGGACATCAGGGCACCCACTTCAGCTCGCTTGCTTCGCTTTGAGCCAACCCCACTTTCTGTGTGAGGGTTGGGCTTTGCTTGAAGTCGCCACCAACTCGCGTTTTAACCGATGGAGTTGGACGTCGGTCCTCCTCTTCGGGGAAGATGAGGAATCTAGACTCAAAAGTTTAGGGTTTAACTCCTAGTACTGTCTAAGTTCTTGAGATTTAAGAAAAGTTGTTTGGTTGCATTTGAGAAAGGTGTTAAGGCACCTCAAATACCCGCATTTTTATGGCGTCTTCTCCCATTCATACAAGTTTTAATCTTATTTTATGTCCATGCTTTCTTAAAGTTGAATTGAAGGTTTGCTGGATTTTTCTTAGGCTTAACACCTGTTTTTACTCTCAATGCCTGATTTTTCAATGCTTGAATTTAATTTAAGGTAAAAATCAAGCGTTGGCTTATGAACAGCCCAGAAATTGTCTTTTATCTTGTCCTATTCTAATTACATGAGACCCCTCATGGGTTAAGTCTTTAGAGGGATGGTAGACCCCTCTAAATGGCTTACTGGTCGGTTCCTTAGGGTTAGGTGTTAACCCTAATGGAAGGGAAAGGAGAGAGAATGAATTATTTTTTTGTCTCACAGGCTTAACGCCTGTTTTTCATCTCAACGCCTGATTTTTCAATGCTTGAATTTTAATTCATAGTGAAAATCAGGTATTGGGAAAGCTGATCAGATCAACACCTTGGTGCAATCTTTTGGGAAGATTTGGTGGGTCCCAACACTATGGGACCCATGGTTTGGGTTAAGGAAAGTTTCTTAGGGTTACACTATGCAACCCTAGGGGTCCTAGGTACAAGCCACGTGGAGATATGATCTCCCAAAGTAGGTCACATGGTCATCTGTTACAGGCCTAACGCATGTTGTTTAGTCTGACGCTGGATTGTTCAACGCTTGAATTTTAATTCAGGGTGAAAATCAGGTGTTGGGCTCTAAACCAGCAGCCAACTTAGGTTTTTGGGCCACCAAAGTAGGGCCCAAAGGGGTAGGGTCTCTCCTGGGTTCATGCACTAACTCTAGGGTAGACTTACACTTAGCTAAATTTTAAAAAACATGATTTGTAAATCCAAGCTTAACGCCTGAAATTAAATTTAGGCGTTGGGACAGAAATAAGGGCTCATAGAGGTACATATGCACATGATTGAATTTCATAGGCTAATTTGGCTATACGACAGGGTTGGAGAAGAATCAAGACTCCCTGGGGTGGGTCCCAGATCTCAACGTCTGATTTTTCTCCTAACGCTCTTTGTTCAACACCTGATTTTTAATTCTTTAAAAATCAAGTGTTAGTTGCTGGGAGAAAATCCAGCAACTAGATTTCTCGATTTTGGAGCCTTTAGGGTTTTGTAAAAATTGCGAAATTAAGCATGCTAACAGACAACATATACATGAATATCATATAAAAAAGTGAGCTTCAAATCATACATAGAAAATTCAAACTAAATTCCACAAATATTCATCAAAACTAGGTCTCAAAATACCTAGTTTTTTTGGTCTGTTTGGGGGCCATCTCAAGGTCTTCCACAGCTCCTAAATTCACGAAATTAAATCTAGAGTATCATGCATATGTCTAGTCTAACATAGTAAAATTAGGGCCCAAGCAGCCCTTTACAAAATTCACAATAAAATTAGCATGATAATTGGTAAAAAATGGAAGCAAGTAGAGGCTATTGAGCCTCTACCATGTACCCGAGTTAAAGCAGTGCTCTAGCATAAAACATGACCGCATGTTAAATTGACATATATTGAAGAGGGGGGTGAATTAAACTTGGGTTTAGGCTTACCTTGCCTAGGGTTGATGAAAACCTTCACTTTTCTTCTTCTTCTTCATCATTTTCTCTTAGCAAATTAGAGTTTTTTGTAGCCAATCCCCCTTGAGCACGGATTGGGGGATATTTATAGCCTCCAAAGGGTTGCAATATGTGGTTAGAGTTTAACCTAAGATGGAGGGTGGGGATTAGCTTTAGGGTTGTTGGGTGTAGGGCTAGGATTTAACCTAAAATG